>CAUYPO010116966.1:0-30288 GCA_963574435.1 Cheirogaleus major
AAACTCCTGGGCTCAAGCGATCCTACTGCCTCAGCCTCCCAAGAAGCTGGGACTACAGGCATGTGCCACCATGCCCGGCTCATTTTTTCTACATATTTTTAGTTAGCCAATTAATTTGTTTCTATTTTTAGTAGAGAAGGGGTTTCACTCTTGGTCAGGCTGGTTTCGAACTCCTGACCTTGAGCAATCCACCCACCTTGGCCTCCCAGAGTGCTAAGATTACAGGCGTGAGCCACTGGGCCTGGCCGCACAGGATATATTTATACTTAAAAAGTATTTGTTGTTTGTCTGAAATTCAAATTTCCCTGGGAATCTTGTGTTTTTATTTCTACACCACCCGTGCCCCAGTCCCTGCAGCTACATGTCCCACATGAGCTGCTGGTGCCCGGGGGGCGCCTCCGAGCCCTGTTTGAGTCTGTCTGTGATCTCTGCTCCTGCAGGCTTGCCCCCTCACGTCTGTCGCTCACCTCTGCCCTCCCGGCCGGACAGGCCCTCACCTGCCGCCCTCTGCGTTCCCTGCTGCCCTTCGAGGAGACTCTGGCCAGTGCAGCTACGATCACCTGGTGTTGAGGACTCAGACTCACCCCAGGGGCCCACATGGCCATGAGGGGGGAACCCCTGAGGGTGGAGGAGTGTGGGGTGTGGGGGATCAGGCCTTGCGCCCCTCGAGGCGGGAAAGACCCAGGACTCCAAGCTCCAGCCTCTCCCAGCCCAGCCTCTCAGAAGGCCCCAGGAACAGGCTGTGGCCCATCCAGAGGGCAGTTGGGCACAAGCCCTAAAGAGGTAAACGCTGTCCCTTCTGTCCTGGGTGAGAGGAAGGCAGCAGGAACAGCCTATCAGGGCTCCCAGGCCCCACTGCCTGTGGCAGTACCAACTGGGGGTGGCAGGAGAGGACCTCACTGGACCTGTGTCACCCAAGGGCCTCAGCTGAGCAGCTGAAGGGACCCCTGCTTCCCTCCTGACCCAGTAAAGGGGCTAGGACCTGGCCCCACTGGAACAAGCACAGGAGACCAGAGCTCTTCTGGCTTCCTGGTCAGTGTGACCTTAAACAGGTTACCCAATCTCTATGTGCCTCAGTTTCCTCATCTGCAAGATGGGGCTAGAAGCAGATCTACCTCATGAGAATCTTCTGCTTAAATTCAATAATCTATGTAAAGCTTGCACGGTGCACAGAAATGGGAAACCCTTGATACACGTTTCCTCCCTTTGTCTCCGCTGGCCAGGAGCCATCTGCAGTATCCTATTGCACGATAATTAGCCAAAGGGGAGGAAGCCCTTGGCAGAGACTGTCACCCACCCAATCTCAGAGGGGTCCTGCAGACCCACTCTAACTCCCACCAGCTCCGGGTATGGGCAGCAGAGAGGATTTTGCTCTCAGCCTGAGCCCAGGAGGCACAGCTGGCCCTAAGGGACAGGGGACCTCCCCAAGGGAAGATCACATTACCCAAGTGAGAGAAGCCCCAGCAAAAAGCTGGGAGGCAAGGAGGAGGCCACAGGGGAGCTGGGCCACCCAGGCCCGGGTGCCACAAGTGTGCAACCCAGAAGAATTTGTTGGGTGCTTTGGGGTTTTTTGGGGGTTTTTTTGGTTTTTTGTGTTTTTTTTTTTTTTGGTAGAAATGGGGTCTTGGTCTTACTGTGTTGCCCAGGCTGGTCTTGAACTCCTGGGCTTAAGTGATCCTCCCGCCTCAGCCTCCCAAAGCACTGGGATTACAGGCGTGAGTCACCACACCCGACCTGTTTGGGTGCTTTGGATTTTTCTTTTTCTTTTTTCTCTAATTCTCTTTGAAAACTAATATTTGGCTCCCATCACAGAAGTGATGTCCCGACTGCAGAGAAGCTGAAAACAGGCAACACAGGCCACAGCAGAGTGCTGACCGCCATCAGCACCATTTCCTTCCTTTCTTTCCACGTGCATTTTGTTTTGATCAGAAAACGAGATCCTTTTGTATATACTGTTTTGTATCTTACTTTTCTCACTGAGTAACTTTTCCCATTTGGGAAAGATATATCCTATGACAATGAATTCCTGTGTGCTATTTCACCCTTGGGTTATCCCTTCGTTTACCAAGCCCATCTTAAGGACAGGTGGCAATTTCCAACTTCCTGCTGTTACAGAAAAGCGAATTTCTTTAGGATACATTCTGATGAGTGGCATCTCTTGGTCAAAGGGTGTGCAATTTGAGAACATTATTGGTTCATATGGCAGAGGCCACACACACACACACACACACACACACTCACTGTCATGAATTCCAGCGGGCTGGGCATATATGCAGCCGGCACTCGGCCCTGGCTGTGGGCAGGGCCTGGGGGGGGAGGCGCTGACATGGGGTCTGGCTGATCTTGGCCTGTGGCTGTGGGATCCTAGAAGATTCTGCTCCAGGAGGAAAAGGGGCGGGAGGACTTGTCCTTCTTGCAGGTCCTTGTGTTTTTGGGTTGCCCACCTCCCTTGGGCTGCAGGGGCCCTGGGCCCACAGAAATGTGGACAATTCAATATTGTTGCTGGGGACTTGGGGCTGTATGGCCAGGCTGGCCCCTCTCTCTTCCAGGATAGGGGCTCCCCCCTTGTCTCCCTTCCAAGGCCAATGACAGCCCGGGAGGGGCCAGTGGGAAGACAAGGCCACAGGCCTGGCCCTGAGCTGGAGATGGGCAATGGGGATCAGGGGTCCATTGTGGGGTGGAGTCAGAAGTCATGACAGATCACCAAACCCAGTGGTTGTCAAACTTGGCCTCGTCAGCCAACACCAGATGGAGAGGGGAGGCTGATGGCCCCTGGGAGCCCCCGATTCCTCCATTGTTTTTCCAAGTTCTGTTTTTTGGTTTTTTTTTTTTGAGACAGGGTCTTAATCTGTCCCCCAGGCTTGAGTGCAGTGATGTCATCATAGCTTGCTGCAACCTCAAACTCCTGGGCTTAAGCAATCCTCCTGCCTCAGCCTCCTAAGTAGCTGGGACTACAGGTGCACCACCACACCTGGCTAATTTTTAAGATTTTTCTAGATACGGGGTCTTGCTATGTTGCCCAGGCTGGTCTCCAACTCCTGGCCTCAAGTGATCCTCCTGCCTCGGCCTCCCAAAGTGCTGGGATTACAGGATTACAAGTGTGAGCCACCACACCCAGCCTTATCCATTGTTCTGAAGACTTCCAAGAAAGATCTCCTTTAAGGAAAAGCTTCCAGGTGCTAATGCTAAAAAGATTTTGCAAAATTGACTGTTGGTTTACTTTGCTCCCCACTCCCCCACTTTACAGGTGAGGATGCTGGGATGGGAAGACTTGGCCAGGGAAACAGGGGGTTGGTAATAGGCAGCGATGGAAGCAGAATCCAGGCCCTCAGTCACCCTTCGGGTGCTTTGACACCTCCCTAGCTGTGGGAAGGTTGTCGGGACAGCACCCCTCAACACACCCCACTTCCCCCACAGTTCTGGGGCTTCCAGGCTGCTCCTGGAGGTTTGGGGATGGTATGTCCCTCTTGTGTTCTGGGGCGCTGCTCTGGCTGACTCCCCTCCCTGCCATTGACCCCTGGCCCCAGCTTTCCTGCCTTAGCTTTGCCCATGCGGACTCTTCTGCCCCAACCCTCCTGACCCAGCCCCAGCCCACCAATCCTTCAGGACCACCTGAAAAGCTGCTTCCTACTGGAAGCTTCCCTGACCCCCAGCAGAGTGTTTTCTCCCTCCTGCGGCACCTGGGACAGACCCCTCTGTCCCCAGAGGATGGAGGAGCCCCTCCCTCCTGGGCCTGGGCTGTGACAGCTTTGCTTGTCTGGGCAGGAGGCCTGGGAAGTAAAGCCGTGGCAGGTCTTGGAGAGCGAGAACTTTCCACCGATTCTGTAGGCCGTGGGGGCCCTTGACATAAAGCAAGGCTCCGCTTCCATTATGTTCGGACTGGAGCGGAGAGCAGGCAGAGAGGAGACGGCTGGAACCCCTGGGGACGATGCTGGCTGTGGGCGTGTGGGAAGGAGGCTTCCAGAACTGACTGAGATGCTGACTGTGAGGTCAGGGCTGAGAAAGGAGTCAAAGGTTCCATGTCCAGGTGTCCCACGCCAGACACGTGGGGTTCAAACCTGACTCCTGCAGCGACTGGATGGGGGGCCATGCAGCAGGGCACTGTGGTGACTTGGGACTTGGACTGCCCGTGTCCTGGCTGGCTGACCGCACGCAAGGTGCCCCATTCCTGACCTGTCCCGGGGCATGGTGAGAGTACCTACCTCCAGGCCTGTGTGGGGTCGAATGAGGCAACAGGTAGGACATGCAGGGCCCCGCGGGGCCCTCGGCCCCCACCATCCGTCTGTCTCAGTTTCCTCCGCTGAAGTCAAGAGGGTAATGGCACCTGCCTGACCGGGCTATCGTCAGGACAGTAAAAGGAGCCCAAGTGTTGAGGCTGTCAGCTCGTGGAGTGGATGGTGCAAAGCCTTAGTAGCCGGTGGTCCTACTCCTGGTGCCGGTGGGACCTGCCCTGGGAGCCCTGCAGCCAGCCCGGGAAGCTCTGGTAGCTGCAGGTGCCCATGAGGGTCTGCACCGTCAGCCCAGGAAGAGCCTGCTGCGTGACGCTAGTGTCCTGCCCTCAGAGCCATGGGGGTGGGGCTGGGAGAGGAACAGGGACCCCCAGCGGCCTCAGGAGCCTGAGCCCAGGCCCCAGGAGCCCACCCAGCAGAGAGCCCCCTGCTCCTAGCCCTGGGCCAGCAGGAAGCTGGAGCAGCCCCTCCCGGGGGATATGGGGGAGCCAGGTGGCAGGGTGTCCGGGCACCTCTGCCCCCCTCCGCCAGCCAGGCCCAGAGGCCCAGGACTCACGAGATAACCACAGCGATTGTGGTGACATGGGACTCCCTGTGTGGGGGGCAGTGAGACGCTGGAGTAGGCGAAGGGCTGGGGAGCGACGGGGTCCTCGGACAGGGCTGCCCTGGCCCTGGCATCTCTGATGCCACCTGCCCTGCCTCTCGGCAGCCGGGAAGGCTCTGAGGGCTCCAAACTATCAAGCCCCGCATCTGCTGAGGGGCGGGAGCCCCGCAGGCCGCCTGGAACCGTCTGTTTAGAGTTCAGGTTATCTTTGTTTACCGCTGCGAGAACATAGAGCCGTATGCAGGTATTAACTGTGCCCACCTGCTCCCAGCATTAATTCCCTCATCCAGAGTGCCAGCCAGTGACGCCAGCAATAAAGGAAATTGCTTTTGAAGTTGACAGAGGCTGGGTATGGAGCTCCAAGACTGGCGGGCCCTGTCTCCTCTAGGCAGCAGCTGGGCCCTCCCCAGCCTGTCCCCCAAAGCTGAGGGTGTGTAGTTGTCACCAGGGAGCTGGGCAGCAGCCTCCAATCCTGACGTGTGGTTTTTTCCCCAAAAGGCTTTCTGCCTGTGTCACCCAGCCCAGCACAGGGCCACCTGCCAGGGCTCCAGCATGAGGGCATGAGGAGAGACACTGAGCAGGACTTCCTGATGACTGGCGTCTTGAGCACGAGGCAGGGTATAAGATCTCTTCTCGACAGTTCTTTGGGAAAGTACTCTCGTGCCTGGGCAATCAGAACCAGGCAAGGGGGCCTTCCTTCCCAGGGCACGCACTCCTCTGCACGACGTCCGTGACCTGAGTAGGGAGAGCCATTAAGCTATTCCTCCATCAAGGGCTTCTGTGCTTCCAGCCCCTGAACTCCCACTGTGCCAGGTGGTGGTGGGGGTCCTCTGAGAGATGGGTCACCCCACCAATGCCTCCGAGCACCACCTCCCAAACCCTTGCTCCTGTCACCCGGCCACAGGGTCCCTGTCCCTGCAGTCTTTCCCTGCCGGCCACGTCATTGCCTTGCATCTCCCAGGGCAGTGCTTAGACCAGTTACTGCCATCGGCGACCACATACGCTGTGCCAGCCAAACGCCTCCCCCAACTCACCCACTGTACCCCCGATCACCCCTCAGACAGACGCTATTACCATCTTCTTTCACGAGGGAACTGAGACTCGGGGGGCCATTCTGGAAGGTGGAGTGTCGGCTCTGTCCATGGCACCCGCAGCCTCCAGCTGAGGGAGGACCTTGGCCCCAGGCCGGGCCTGGGCCCCTTCTCCTCCCTCACCCCCAGCACAAGCACACGCCTGCCCGCCTGCCCGCGCCCCGCATGGACGAGCCACAAGGGAGGTGGGGGGCAGGGTCCGGATTCCTGCTCTCTGCCCTCCCTGTCCCGGCCAACCCCACCCAGCCTTGCCTCTTCCCTGCCTTCCCTACCTCTGCACCAGCACTACCAGCTTCCAGAACCTTCCCAGGCTTGAAGGCTTTGCGTGGAGGACGCTGCCTTCTTCGATGGAACAGAAGCTCGGCTCTCCACGGCTCAGCTCGGAGAGGAGGCTTGGGGGAAGGACCACCGCCCCACGGACGTGACTCCTCTTCCCGAGCCTCTCACTTGGCTTGCTGCCGGCGCCACTTTGGCCCAGGGGTGAGCGGGGTCCCTTTATTATTCTGTCCCAAGAACCAGGGTTCTTCACAGCACAGCCAAGGTGGACTAGAACTTTCAAAACAGACTTTGCTAAACCCCAAAGGAGTAGAAGTAGCATCAAAACAAAGTGAAAATGCTGTTCCCACCTTCTCTTGTCCCAGTGGGTCCCTGCAGTCCCATGCAGTCTGCAGTCTGGCCCCGAAGGGTGGCTCCCATTCTCAGGGTCCTTGCCTGGTTTCCTCTCCTTAAAGGTTGGTCTAGAGGGTTGAATGGTGGTCCCCAAAATACATGTCCCCATCCTAGTCCCCAGAACCTGTGAGTGTGACCTTATTTGGAAAAAAGTCCTTTTGCAGATGTAATCAGGTTAGGATTTTGACACGGGAAGCTTGTCCTGTAGTATCTGGGTGGGCCCTAAGTCCAGTGACAAATGGAGGAGACAGGCACAGCAGAGGAGGAGGCAATGTGATGATGGAGTGACGTGTCTAGGAGCCTAGAAACAGCGAGGGTGGCCAGCAACTGCCACAGACTAGGAGAGACACAGGGAACAGACTCTCAGGAGGGAGAGGCCCTGTGATGACTTGACTTTGGACTTCTGGCCCCAGAACTGCGAGAGAAGACACTGCTGTTGTTTTCGGCCACCCAGTTGTGGCCGTTTGTTACAGCAGCCCCAGGACCTATAATACGGCTGGTGTTCTGGGAAGTCGCCCACACCCCCAGCTCCCACTGCTGCCACAAACTGCAGACGGCCCCGCCTGCCTCCCCACACCTGTCCACCCAAGTTCCAGACCTCTCCTCTCATGGACACTGTATTTGGTTTTTGTCCCCAGTTCTCGGCTCAGAGCTCCCCTAAAATCCTTGGAATCTCCTGAGCGGTGGGAGTGTCTTTTGTCATTCATGTTGGCCCCTTTGCATAGCTCCTGAGTTTATCCCGGTGAGGTGACTTATGGAGGGGCCCCTCAGGGTGGGGCTGGTCCCCAGAAAGGCCAAGTGATTAGAGGGTTGGTGCTCTCAGCCCCTCACAGCGGCCTCTCGGAAGCAGGAAAAGCGCGGAGATGAAGCCGTATTGAGCTCCGTAAAACTCTTCAACAAGAACTGATGAGCTTCCAGGTGCTGTCGGTGCCAGAGAGGACATGGAAGCTCCGTGTCCCTTGTCCTTTCCCGCACACCTGGCCCTGTGTGACCTTTGCAATATCCTTTGTAACAAGCGGGTGACGGATGCAGAGTGTTTTCCTGGGTTATTTCAATCATTTCTCCTGCCAGTTCGTCTTGCAGTGTGGAGGCTACAATTTCAGCAAAGGATTCTTGACGTTACTGTGGCCCCTCCAGCCTCCCTGGCTGGCTCTTGGGGCATGTTCCAGTTTGTGGTGAGGGTGGTCAGCCTGTCCCAAGCAAGGTTCTACAGAAAGCCCCAAAGAGGAGGCTTATCAAGCTTCTATCCCCCTAACATGCCACCTTGAAACTCCAGCATAAGGATTTTATATTGTTCCAAGAACTGCCGTAATCGCGCCAGGTCACCCACCTTGAAGGTTGGGACTCCCAGCACAATTGTTAGCATGTCACCGGTACCTCTCACCACACAGTGTAAGCTTCTGTGACAATGGCCAGGCCTCACATGACCTGGTTGTCATTGTCTCCTGCACTCTGGCCCCCCGAGGGAGGGAGCATGACCACGTGGCAAGGCCCACCCCAGCCCTTCTTGTCCACTTCGCAATCTGCAGCCAGAGTTTTTAAAATGCGAACATGAATATATATTACAGTCACCATTCCATAAATGTAGTTGACTCTATGCATTGTTTAGCACAGTATCATTTCATCAAAGTACCTAAAGAATGACCTCCTTCTTTTTTGTTGCTGTTAACAATTAATTTTTTAGATCAGTTTTGGGTTCAGAATTGAGCAGACAGTACAGAGATTTCCCATAAGCCCTCGGGCCCCACACCGCCTCCCCCACTATGAACGTCCCCACCAGACTGGTGCCGGGGCTTCTGCCCGGGCACATCCTCGCCACCCAAAGCCCAGGGCTCACATTAGGGTTCCCGCTGGCTGGTGTACGTGCTGTGGGCTTGGACAAATGTATCCACCAGGAAAGCCTCGTACAGAGCGTTTCTATTGCCCTGAAACCCTCTGTGCTCTGCCTGTTCCCTCCCTCCCCCAACCCCTGGCAACACTGATCCTTTTATTGTCGCATTTTCCAGAATGTCATATGGTTGGAATGACACAGTAGTGTGTAGCCTTTGCAGATTGGCTTTCACTTAGTAATATTCATGTGAGGTTCTTCCATGCCTTTGTGTAGCTCCATAGCTCATTTCTTTTTAGCACTGAGTAATATTCCAGTGTCTGGATTTAAGTTTATTTATCCACTTACCTTCTTTTTTTTCTTTTTATTTCATCATATTATGGGGGTACAAATATTGTTAAGGTTACATATATTGCCCTTGCCACCCCTCCCCCCTTTCCACTTACCTTCTGAAGGAGATCTTGATTGCTATCAAGTTTTGGCAATTACGAACAAAGCTGCTATAAACATCCATGCGCAGGTTTTTGTGTGGACACAAATGTTTAACTTGGATGGATACCAAGGCTCATGCTTGCCGGATCGTATGGTGAGAGTATGTTTAGTTTTCTAAGAAACTGCTAAACTGTCTTCCAACGTCGCTGTACCATTTTGCATTCTGACCAGCAATGAACGAGAGTCGCTGTTCTCCACATCCTTGCCAGCAGTCAGTGTTGTCAGTATTTGGGGCTTTTTTTGGTCAATGTACCTAAAGCATGTCCTCATTCTTTTTTATAGCTGCATAATATTCATTTTATGAATGTAGTAAGTTATTTTTTTCTTTTTAAATTTTTTTTTTTTTTTGAGACAGAGTCTCACTCTGTTGTCCGCCCTAGAGTGCTGTGGTGTCAGCCTAGCTCACAGCAACCTCAAACTCCTGGGCTCAAGCAATCCTTCTGCCTCAGCCTCCCGAGTAGCTGGGACTACAGGCATGTGCCACCATGCCCGGCTAAGTTTTTCTATATATTTTTAGTTGGCCAATTCATTTCTTTCTATTTTTAGTAGAGACGGGGGTCTCCCGCTTGCTCAGGCTGGTTTCAAACTCCTGACCTCAAGCAATCCTCCCACCTTGGCCTCCCAGAGTGCTAGGATTACAGGCATGAGCTACCACGCCTGGACTGTAGTAAGTTATTTAACCAGTCCACTGCTGATAGACATTTTGGTTGTTTCATATATTTTATTATTCGAAAGTTTACATTTAATTTTATTTTATAACTTTATAAAATACTTACACAGTTCTAGTGTCAAATCTACAAAACGAGGTACATCAAATAAGTCTAGTCAATCCCCGCTCCTTTCACCCTCTAACCACCTCCCGCCCCCCTTTTAAAAATCTGTCTGGGTCTTTTCTTCCATAAAATAATTGAAGCAAACACACATATGCTTTCATATTCCCTTTCTCAGATAAACGATAGCACACCGTACATACCTTCCTCTACCTTGATTTACATTTTTTTCAAAAATGTGAAATAATTACAGACTTACAGAAAATTGTAAGTACAGTAAATAGAACTTTCTTTTTTGCCATTTAAAAGTCAGTTGCCCACAGGATATCCCGCACCTCTGAATACTTTTATATTTTGTAAAAATAAAAAGAACATTTTTCTGCATAACCGCAATACAAACATTAAAGTCAGGAAATTAAAATTGTTATCCACCAAGTTCTCAGACCCCATTCATTATCGGTTGTCCCAAACCTGTCCCTATCATGCATCGTGTTCAGTTATCGAGTCTCGTTAGTCTCCTTCAACCTGAAGCACGTGCTCTGTCCTTCCTTATCTTTCGTGGCCTCAACCACTTTGAAAGCTGCCGGCCAGCAATTTTGCAGAGCGGCCGTCAGTCTGTGTGTGTTGGTGGTTACTCATGATTGGATTCTTTAGGTTGTACGTCTCCTGCCTAAACATCACAGAAGCGACACTCTCCTCGCGCCTTGCCAGGAAGCGCACACGGGTGATGTGCACTTTGATCACGGGAGTTAGGGAGTGAGCTGTCTGCTGGGCTTCTCCCTGGGAAGGTTCTCTTGTCCCCTTTGCTATTAATACATATTTCGCGTGGAAATGCTTTGAGACTATGTAAATATCCTGTTCCTCATCAAACTTCCAATTTGTTTATTGACATCAGTATAGACTAGCATAGATTCAGATTTTATCCAATGAATTATAATTTTTTACTATCATTACTAATTTTAATGCTAACTTGTCTTAGATTTGGCCAGTGAGAGCCTGTGCAAGTGGGCTCCTGTGTCCTTTTGACGCATCACTATATTTCTTTGAACACTTCCTTATTTTCTAGCTCTACAAGATGTCCCAGGTACATCTGTACATTTCTTGTCTAGATCTGGAATCAACCATTGCTGCAAGAAGCCCTGGTTCCCTCTAGTAGGGAAAGGCATTTGGGGTGGCGCGGTGCCACCCTCATGGTGATGTGTTCTTGCTTATTAGTCTCTGCAAGAGCTTGTTGTTAAAAAAAAAAAGTCTGGCGCCTCCCCCCAGTCTCTGCTGCTTCCTTTCTTGCCATGTGATCTCTGCACAGGCCGGCCCCTCTTCTGTCATGAGGAGAAACAGCCTGAGGCTGTCACCAGATGCCCAATCTTCCAGCTAGCAGAAGCGTGAGCCAAGTAAATCTTTTTTCTTTATAAATTGCCCAGCCTCAGGTATTCCTTTACAGCAACACAAAACAGACTAAGACAATACATGACAAAAAAAGAAAAAAAGCCCACAAGTTTTCCAAGTCTACAGAGTTTATTCTAGTTTTACCCTTTTCCATATTTGTACCTCCCTCTCCAACAGGGAGAAGCCAGCATCTGTTATTCTTAACATATCTACTTATTCGATCAGTCCCTCTATGTGACCAGTCTCGCATGGCCACCACTCCTGTTTCCCACCCAGCCTCCCCACCCCCATGATGGAGAGACGCTCTGTCCACTTCTATTGGGCTCTGACATTCCGTGTGAGTCCACCCTTCCACATGAGTGCCATCCTCACTCTGTCTGGCCTCTGACACTCCATGATCGGTGGGTTTCCCATGGAATACCCTTTCCGTCAGACTCTGACACCTGCAGTGGATGGTAGGATGGCAAGTGATGTGTTTCTTACCTGCTCCATCTCTGACACCCCAGGTCACACCACTCCTCACCGATGCCTCCTCATCTGGCTCCGGCTCCCACTGTGCCCCAGCATGGACACCTTCCTTGTTCAGCTCACGTCATGGCTTTGGGGATGAACTGTTCAGAAAAGGAAGGGAAGAGAAAGAAGAGGAAGAAGAAAAAAAAAAAGAGCTCTACCTATTGATTGATTCATTAATTGGTTTTACTTAGTATATCTGGGAAGTCACTCCTTAGAAGTAAACAGAGAAGCTGGGCACAGTGGCACACACCTGTAGTTCCAGCTACTCAGGAGGCTAACGCGGGAGGATGGCTTGAGCCCAGGAGTTCTGGGCTGCAGTGCCCTATGCCGATCAGGCGTCCACACTAAGTTCTGCATCAATATGGTGACCTCCCTGGAGTGGGGGACCACCAGGTTGCCTAAGGAGGGGTAAATTGGGCCGGGTTGGAAACAGAGCAGGTCAAAACTCCCGTGCTGCTCAGTAGTGGGATGGCGCCTGTGTGTAGTCACTGCACTCCAGCCTGGTGAAGATGATTCTTGCAGGACGTTGAATAAGTGCTTTTTCTCAGTCGAGCTATTTATTTACTCAATGCTTTCTTTTTTGCATATAGGGTGCAAAGGTACATTTCTTCCTGCTCGTTATCACAAATGTCAAATTATGAATTAAAGATGTTTTATTGTAGGTGCTCTTGCAACGTGAATGTGTGTGTGTGTGTGTGTGTGTGCATGTCTCATGTTTGCATTCAGGCCAGACATGAGTGAATGAGATTCTAATCAGGATGACACAAAGCAGCTTGGGGAGGATGAGACCCCTGCCTGCGAAGGACAGAGACATGATCTGGCCATCTTCCTTCCAGGAGGGGAAGCAATTGGCTAAGAATTTGGAACACACAGGTCCTCCAGCTTGCAGGAGTGGGTGGCCGAGCAGCCACGGGGAGAGCAGAGAGGCTGGTGTCGATGTTCCAGAAAGGTGAGAAGAGGGATGTGGTCGATGACCCGCCCTGCCAGTGGGTGCAAATTATTCATGGGGAGGTATACGAGTCCGGTGGAAAGAACCCTGGGCCGGCGATAAGGAGACCAGCGTGTGACCTTGGGTGAGCTCTGTTTGGCCTTGAACAAGTCGTTTAAGCTCTCTGTGCCCAAGCACATGTGACTGTACATGTAAAATAGGCCAGCGATCTGCCCTCTGTGCCTCACGGGGCGGAGTGGGTTACTAGGTACAAAACCACAATGCCCGAAATCCTTTCTACAGCAAGGCAGACAGACAGGCAGACAGATGTGTCAATAAAACCAAAAGCATCAGGGATCCTGGTGAGGAAACTGAGGCCCGGCCCAGGAAAACCCTGTGCCCAAGGATCTGGGTGCATGAAGCAAGCTGCCCACGTGGAGACTGCACAGAGCGGAGGGGCCCTCGGGGCGCTGTCCAGGGTGGAGGCCATTTCCCTTGCAAAGACAAAATTCAAATCTGAGGTGGTATCAGCGCCAGGCAAGGCAGCTGGGCACAGACATGTCCCAGGAGGCTCTGGGGCAGGGGGCAGGTCTCCCAAGAGCACTGATCTGGGATGCCACTCAGCCCCTCCTTCTGCGGGTCTGAGCTCTCGGACTGTGGGGGCTGGTTGGCGTTTCCCCAGGGCCATTGCTGGGGCAGGGCTGGCGTGAAGTGGGCCTTAAGCCGACCCCAGGCCCCAAGGCCTCCAGGCCCCTCCTAGGGCCCCAGTGGGGAGGCTGAGATGGCCGCTTGGCCACAGCCAGCGCATGCATTAGTAATGGCCACCGATCCCGCTGGCCCTGTGCCCTGTTTCCAGAGTGGGGAAGTAACCCGAGCCCCGGCGCCCGCTTCCCCCCAGACTCCACCCTGTGTTGGCGGGGCTATTGGACACCCCCTTTCCTCATCCTCGTCTCTGTATCAAAATGGAGAGAAAAGCAAACAAGTTACGTCCCCTCAATGCCCTGAGCATTACCCATTCTCACTGTCACATCTTGCAGGGGTTTCCTGATCAGAAGTGTTAGGAAATGATCGGGGCAGAGGCCTCTTAGCACGCCTTTGCTGGGCATGAGGGCTTTCTGGGTCTGCTCTGAGGCCCTCTCCAGCCCTGGTGTTCTGAGGCCCTGGGGCCTGGTCCCTGCCCTAATGGGTCACAGTGTGGGGGGACACAGCCAGACCAGGGCAGGCTGGACGGTGTGATGAGAGCAGCGTAGCCCAGAGCAGGGGCTCCTACGGGGTGTCCTGGACCGAGCAGGCCTGGAGGACGGGAGGATGGCACAGCAGGGTGGGCACAACCGCAGCTCAGGGGGCTGGAGGCAGCTCCTCTTCCCCCCAGGAAGGAGTTCGGGCCCTGCCTCTCGTCCTGGACCTGCCCGCAGCCCTTTCACTCCCACAGCGGCTCTGGACATCCCCTGAGGGACCCAGGTTCTGTTGTGGGCCTGTGGCCCGTCTCCAGCAGCAGCCCTTGGGTGAGAAGGTCCTGCCTGGCCCCAGTGTCTGTCCTGGGGCGCTGTAATTCCCCCCAGGGGAGGTACGGCACCGTTACCTGCACACGGATCACACTGGAGGAAAAAGCGCCTCCAGGAATCAGGCCACCAGTGAGGCTGGATGGGCCGTGTAGGAAGGGAGGCTGCCCCAGGCGGAGTAAGTGGGGGCTTGTGGCAGCCCCAGGGCACTGAGAAAGTGGGAGTACCAAGGGGAAAGCAGAGAGGCCAATCCCACCCCGGCTGTGCAGGTGACCAGCTGTGTGACCCCAGAGAAGCCGTGACCCTTAGGAAGGAGGAGGGCTCAGCCTGCTTCCTGCTCTCCCACCTGCGGCCCTGAGTGTGCCCAAGATTGCCCTGAACAGGCCGTCTACCTCCGCGGGGGCTGCCATCTGTACTGGGCCACCCGTCTGTACTGGGCCACGGTGGGCGTTAGCCAAGGGCAGAGGCAGGGGCTCAGGGCGGGATGGTCGGAGTGGTCTTTGGCTGAGGTTTGCACAAGGGCCTAGAGTTTGATGGATTGGCCGAAGCCAGGTGACCAGGGGTCAGGCCAGAGGCCTGCTGCACCTGGCCAGCATTGCTGCCTGGGTGCCCCACCTTGCCCAGTCCCTGGAGCCGGCCAGCATCGCCACCCTGAGCCTTGGGACCCTCGGGAAGAATTGGGTTTCAGAATAACAAGCAGACAAATGGTGGCAGCTGAGAGGCTGGACCAGGGCAGGGACATAACCTGCCCCCAGGGCCTCGTCCTCATCAGCCACCCAGGGTGCCAGGCCCAGCCAGGCAGAGCCAGTGCACCAGGCTCTGGGCTCCTGGAAGGGGGCAGAATGGGAGGGGCGAGGGGGTCATGCCCCATCGCAGCCCAGCTCGGAGGCCCTGCGGCAGCAACAGGTGGCTCTCTCCATGGAGGCTCAGGGCCCCCTGTCTGCTGCAACACGGGCAGCCAGCAAGAGCAGCCTGAGTCCCCAGCACCGGCCAGCCCTGCTCAGGCCATCACAGCAGGGAGGGGGATCCCCAGACTCCCCAGGGCTTTTCCACACCCCAGAGCATCTCACCAGGTCCCCTCAGCAGATCCAAACCCTGCTCCCCGCCCCCGCCCCCTGCATTCCCTGCAGCTGCGCTGCTGCCAGAGCCACCTTTGCCGTCTGCCTCCCCCCTTCCGGCACCACCAGGCCCTGCCATCTCCACCTACAAGCCCTTTAATGCACCTGCAGCTCACCACCTGCCTGGCCTCCGCCCTGCTCCAGGGCGGCAACGCTCTCCTGGACTGGGCCACAGCCCCTGGCTGGGCTCCTGCCTGCAGAACAGCCTGCCATTTGCTCTGCACCTGGTGGCTTAGGACCTAGTCCTGCCATCTCCCTCCCTGCCTCAGGCCTGTTCATGGTTCCCAGAGTCTCAGGATCAAATCCCCACCTCCCACCTCGCCCTGCCTGCGCCCCCCTAACCTCCGCCACCTCTCACTGCCTCGGAACAACCCCCTGTTTCTGGGTCTCCCCCTAGCCCCTGCCTCTCTGCCTGCCCAACTCAGTCCTCCTCCTCCAAGGAGCCTTCCCTGAGTGCTCCCTCCTGCCCCAGTCTCTATCCAAGCCCTCCCCACGGCACTTATAAATCACTTATAAATACCCAGTCCTGTGTCTGTCTTGCCCACCAGGATATGTGCTTTTTATTTTATTTTATTTTTACTTTTCCAACTTATTCTTTTATTATGGTTTATCAGATATTCCACCTTTTTAATTTACATTTTTTATTCTTTTTGGGGGGGTAAAATACACTTAAAATGTACCATTTTAACCATTCTAAGTGTATAATTCAGCAGCATTAAGTACATTCAAAATGTTGTGCAACCACCACTGCTATCCATTTCTAGAGTTTTTTATCATCCCAAACAGAAGCTCTGTGCCCATTAGGCAACAACTTCTCACTCCTCCCTCCCGCAGCCCCAGGGAACCTCTATTCTACTCCAGTCCCTGTGAGTTTGCCTATTCTAAGCACCTCATATAAGTGGAATCATCCAGTATGTGTCCTTCTGTGCCTGGCGTCTTCCACTTAGCATAATGATTTGAAGATTCATCCCTGTCGTAGAATGTGTCAGAACCTCATCCCCTTTTAAGGCTAAATATTACCTGTGTCTGTATGATACATATTCATCACATTGTATGTATATATCGCATCTGTTTCTCCATTCATCGCTGATGGACACGGGTTGTTCCCACCTTCTGGCTGTTGTGAACGTGCTGCTGTGTGGATATCTATTTGAGTCTCTGTTTTCCATTCTCGTGGGTATACACCTGGGAGCAGAGTGACTGGGTTATACGTTAAGCCTAACATCTTGAAGAACTGCCACATTTCCCACAGCAGCTGCGCCATTTTACACTCCCACCAGCAAGCACGAAGGCTCTGATCTCTCCACATCCACACCAACACCTATTTCCTTTTCCTTTTTTGATAACAGAATCCCAGTGTGTGTGAAGTGGTATCTTGTTGCGGTTTCCATCCACATTTCCCTAACGACTGACGGTGACAGGCATGTTTGCATGCGCTTACTGTCCATTTGGGTATCTTTGGAGGAGGGACAGGGTGTTACCCATTTGAGCTTAGCACAATCCCAGGCCCACGGTGGGACGGATGGACGATGGCCACAGGGGCGTGTGGCCATGGGGAGGGAGGAAGGGATGCTGCTGGCGTCCCAGTCTTGTGCTTAATATTCGCCCCATTTGCTTTATGTTTTTCTTTCCTTTTTTTTTTTGTCCTTTTTTGTATCGATTGTGTTCTTACTCCATTTTTCCCTTTACTAATTTGGAAGTTATTCAGAACACTGTACCTCCAATTACTCTACCTATATACTATTATAGTTGTGCATTTTTTTATTGTGACAAAATATACACAACAAAAATTTATCCTTTTAACCACTTTAAAGTACCCAATTCAGTGTGCAGTTGTATATTTTAATTCTACATTTAAAAAATTCACTGCAGGTTGGGCGTGGTGGCTCATGCCTGTAATCCTAGCACTCAGGGAGGCCAAGGCAGGAGGATCACTTGAGCTCAGGAGTTTGAGACCAGCCTGAGCAAGAGCGAAACCCTGTTTCTACTAAAAATAGAAAGAAATTAGCTGGACAACTAAAAATAGAAAAAATTAGCCATGTGTGGTGGCACATGCCTGTAGTCCCAGCTACTTGGGAGGCTGAGGCATGAGGATAGCTTGAGCCCAGCAGTTTGAAGTTCTGCGAGCTAGGCTGACGCCATGGCACTCTAGCCTAGGTGACAGAGTGAGACTCTGCCTCAAAAATTAATTAATCAATTAATTTAATTAAAATAAATAAAAATTCACCGCAATTATTATTGTTTTATATGTCAACATTCATTGAAATTTGCCCTCATCTTTACAATTTGTTTCGCTTCTGTTTCTTCCTGCATCTGGGATTATTTTCCTTCTGCCACATCCTCACCTTTAGAATTTCCTATAATAGGTCTAATCTTTTCAATTTTTCTTTGTCTTATTGTAGCTTTATTTCACCTTCATTCTCAAAGTCATTTTCATTGGGTCTAGAATTCTAAGCTGGCAGTAACTTTCTCTCAGCACTTGAAGATACCGTCATTCCATTGTCTTCTTGTTTCCACAGTTATCAGTTCAGCTGCCACTCCTCCAAAGACAATGCTTTTTGTTCTGACTACTTTTTAAGCTTTTCTTTTTGTTTTTGGCTTTCTGTAGTTTCACTATGAAGCATTTAAATGTGAATTTCTTTTGCTTGGGGTTTGTTGGACTTCTTGGGTCTGTATATTGGTATCTTTCATCACAGTGGAAAATTGTTAAGCCAGCATCACTTGAGCTATTCCTTTTACTCCATTTTCTCTCTCCCCTTGAATGTCAGAGTCTCCTATAGCTTCATTGTCTCTTGCTTTCCCTTGTGTGCTTTCCACCTTTTTGTCTTTTTGTGATGCCCTCTGGGTAGTTTCTACTGGTTCACTAATTCTCTCTTTAGCTGTGTCTAATCTGCTGTTAAAGCTATCCATTGAGTTTTTAATTTTGGTTATTGTGTTTTTCAGTTCTAGAAGTTCTAGTTGATTCTTTTTAATATCTACTATGTCACTTTTTGTCACTAAAATCAACTCCTGTTCCTTGCAGATATTTTTAAAATTTTCTTTCATGTCTGTAAAGAGTGTGGGGGGTTGTTTTAGAGACAGCTTCTGATAATTCCCAAATCTGGATTCTTTGTAGGACTTTTTTTTTTTGCTGCATGTCTTACTTACATTACCTTGTTTTCTCAGGTAACTCATTATCTTTGGTTTTGTCCTAATCATTATATTTGAATATTATGTGTGGGAATTCTTTGAGTACTAGAATAAAGGGATTTATTCTGCTTTGAGATGATCTTCACTTGTTTCTTCCAGGTGATGGGAACACCTCTAGTCTGGGAACTTCATCCACTTGAGCGTTAGCACTCTCTTGACCACCCATGTGATGTGACCCCCCCAACTGCCAGGACTGGCTCACTCTTCTTTGAGGCTCAGCCCTTTGGCACATCCTCTTAGTGTTCCCTTAATATGGACCACTTAATGGGTTCCACTTAATATGGACCCTGGGCTTTGGCCTCTGCTCTCCTTACCCTCTGAGGCCATTAAAACCAAGGCTCAAGTTTGCCAAGACTGGCAAGTGCCCTCAGTGGAAAAGTGGTTTCTGTGCTTGCTTATCTTCCCAGATTCCTATTTTCTTTTCATTTTTGACTTGGTGACTTCTCATTATCTTGTTTGTCATTGATTTTGAGAAGATGTATCATTTTTTAAAACTCTTTGCTCCACTTAGTTGTGTTCAGCAAGAGGGCTGGTCCTGTTTACCTCATGCACCATTACCAGACAGTGGCACCAGCTGTTTTCTCCTGGCTGACTCCTTAGTTTTATTTTTCCTATATTTTATCTGTTGTTGCTCCCAAAAGTGTGAACTTACGACTCTTGGCTGGAAAACTCAACGTTTAAAATATCAGCTCTCTTTGAGGACAGTCATCCAACTATTTAAGAAATGATTTGAGAATCAAAAGATTCTTAAAAATAAAATTCTTCTGATTCAAGCAGCAGACACAGGAAAAAAAAAAAAAGAAAGAAAAGAAGAAGAGCCAAGTGTGGTGTTCTCACCCATAATCCCAGCACTTTGGGAGGCCAAGGCAGGAGGATCACTTGAGGCCAGGAGTTCAAAACCAGCCTGAGCAATATGACAAGACCTTGTCTCTACAAAAAAAATGTTTTAAATTAGCCAGTAGTCTGATCTTCTAAGGAAGCTGAGACAAGAGGAACACTTAAGTCCAGTAAAGAAAGAAAGAAAATTGCACTGTCCTGGTTTATTCCTGCTGTTGTAATAAAATACCGTAGACTGGGTAATTGATAAATAATAGAAATTTATTTCTCACAGTTCTAGAGGCTGGGAAGTCCAAGATGAAGGCACCGCCAGATTCAGTGCCTGGTGAAGGTCCTCTCTGCTTCATAAATGCTACCTTTTTGCTGTGTCCTCACATGACAGAAGAGTACTAATCCCATTCACAAGGGTAGAGTCCTCATGAGCTTATCAGTTCCCAGAAGCCCCACATCCTAATGCCATCACCTTGGTGATGAGGTTTTAACATATGAATTTTGGAGGGACACAGACGTTCAAACTATAGCATCAACCTAAATGATTTAAACATGAAAAATGGAACCATAGTCTTTTTTTTTTTTTAGGGTGGTCTAGTCCTACACCATCAGACTATATTAACATAACAAAGCAACAGTATTTGTCCTAACTCATTTTGCACTGCTATAGCAGAATACCTGAGACCAGGTAATTCACAGAGAACAGAGATTTATTTCTTATAGTTCTGGGGGCTGTGAAGTCCCTCTTGCTGTGTCATCCCATGTCAGAAGGCAGAAAGAGAAAAAGAGAGAGAGAACAAGAGAGGACGGAATTTGCTTTCATAACAAACCCACTCTTCAATAACAACATCAATCCATGCAAGAAAGCATGAGCCCTCGTGACCAAATCACTTCTTAAAGGTCCCACCTCTCAGCACTGTTGCCTTGAGGATTTAAGTTTCTAACACATGAACTTCAGGGACACATTTAAACCATAGCAGTATTTTAAACAATATGGTGCCCAGCAAAAACAGAAGCTTCGACAAATGAAACCAAATGGAGAATTTGCAAGTAGATCTAACAAACAAATATTTGATATGAAATAAAGCAAGTTTTTAAAAGAAAGTAGGTAGGGAAAGAAGGAGAATCTCCGTCCATCTCTCGGCCTAGATAATCTCATTCAATTCCGTGGGCTTTCAATATTACTGTGTGCTAGTGATTCTCAAAGTGGATGTATTCATAAGGCCTTGCCCTGAACACCAGACTTATTTGTATAATTTCCTACTTGACATTGCCACTTGCTGAGTGAGCCTCTTTTTTTTTTTTTTTTGAGACAGAGCCTCAGTCTATTGCCTGGGCTAGAGTGCCATGGCGTCAGCCTAGCTCACAGCAACCTCAAATTCCTGGGCTCAAGCGATCCTCTTGCCTCAGCCTCCTGAGCAGCTGGGACTACAGGCATGCGCCATCATGCCTGGCTAATTTTTTCTATATATTTTTAGTTGTCCAGATAGTTTCTTTCTATTTTTTGGTAGAGACGGGGTCTTGCTCTTGCTTAGGCTGGTCTCGAACTCCTGAGCTCAAACTATCCTCCTGCCTAGGCCTCCCAGAGTGCTAGGGTTAAAGGCGTGAGCCACCATGCCCGGCCTCTAAGTGAGCCTCTTAAACTCACGTTATCCCTCCCTCCCCACACTCCTCCTCTGCCTCTTTTCTCATCTCAGTAGGTAGAATTCTCACCACCCAGTTACTCAAGCAGAAGTCCAAGCTTCATCCTTAATTCTCCTCATTCTCTCTCTACCACATCCCGTCCATAGCAAGCCATCCCCCTCCACCACCCAACCCTGGCCCAGGCCACCATCTCTCCAGCCTGGATCTTGGCACTGGCCTCTGGTTTCTAAGCATGTCCCTGATCTACTTTTCCATTCAGCAGCTGGACATATTTATTTAAAATATTTTCCATGTCCACTTTCACCCTTGCCTGGCTTCCCCTGCACTCTCCTATCTACGGGATTCTCAAGGTGTGTTGCCCTGGATACAAAAGCCTTCAGAGATGCACGCAAAGGCACAATGTGAACATCTGCTTTGTGGAAAGCCTCCTATATGCTTAATCAGGCCCATGAACCTGTCTTTCAGCTCTGGGCCTTTCCTCATCATATCTGTGTATCTGGTAAGGGTGAAGGAGGTGTTAGAAACTGTACTTTGGCCCTTGGGGTTTCAGAATTCAAGTATATTGTAGAATTGGGGTGGGGGGAGTGATGACATTTTGCCCCTTTCATACTCTAACTGGTGTTATTGCTCTTGAGAAAAAGTCTCATTAAGGCAAAGACAAAGTCGGCATCAGTAACAGATACTGAATACTAAAAATGGCTTCCCGCTCCACACCTACCCCTGCCTCAATCATATTTAAATGTGAGAAATTATTTTTAGGCTACTTTCAGTATCCATTCTTTTTTTTTTTTTTTTGAGAGAGAGATAGTTTCGCTCTCTCCCACCAGGTAGAGAGCAGTGGTGTCATCGTAGCTCACTGCAGCCTCTTACCTTAGCCTCCCAAGTAGCTGGGACTATGGGTATCCATCACCATGCTCGACTAATTTTTCTTATTTTTTGTAGAGATGGGGTCTTGCTACCTTGCCCAGGCTGGTTTCAAACTCCTGGGCTTAAGCAATCCTCCTGCCTCAGCCTCCCAAACTGCTGGGATTACAGGCATGAACCACCACACCTGGCCATCTATTATTAATTTCTAATTTCACTCCATTGTGACCAGAGAACATACTTTATTGTATGACTTGATTCTTGTAAATTTATTGAGTCTTGTTTTATGGCCTAGCGTATGATCTATCCTAAAAAATATTCCATGTACGTTTGAGAAGAATGTATATTCTGCTGTTGTTAGATAGTCTGTTCTGTAGATGTCTGCTAGGTCTAGTTGGTTTGTATTGTTATTCAAGTCTTCTATTTCCTTGTTGATCTTCTACCTAGGTCTATCTATTATTAAAAGTGGGGTGTTTAAGTCTCCAACTGTGTTGTTGAATTGTCTAGTTCTCCCTTCAATTCTGTTTCATGTATTGTGGGGCTCTGTTGTTAGGTGCATGTATGTTTATAATTATTATATTTTGCTGATTGGATATCAGTAAATATGGGACATTTGACCTGTCTCTGCCAGTTAGGAATTGATGGACCTTTTTATCATTATAAAATGTCCCTCATTAGCTCTAGTAACATATTTTGTTCTAAAGCCTATTTTGTCTGATATTAGTATAGTCACTGTTGGTTTCCTATAGTTACTGTTTATATATCTTTTTCGATTTTTTATCATTAACCTATTTGTATTTTTAAAGTATGTCTCTTGTAGATAGTATTAATATATAGTTGGATCTTGTCTTCTTATTCATATTTTTAAAAAGGTCACTAAAAAGCTGATTAGAAGCCGTGTGTGTGGGTGAGCTTGTCAACTGTTGACCTTCACCAGTTATGATCTGACTGTGCCGTTTCATTGGGAAACTCCTAATGTTAGTGTTTTTAAATACCAATATCTTGAATGGTCAGAGTGCCTATAGAGAAACCCTTCTATTTCCTGCCTGTATGGAATAAGCCTGGCTGCTGGGTTTCTGGGAGGAAGAAGACTGTGATCCTATCGCTCAATATATTAACTTTCACTTTAAACCCAGGTTTTGCATGTGGTAATTTCCCCTTAGCTGCGCTCATATCCCTCTGAATTTCTCTTTCCCTAGCAAAATGTGGTTTTCTGCCCAGCTGGGGAGAGGGTGAGTAGCCTGGGCGCACAGAAACTGGGGAAGAGCCCTAGATGTCCAACGTGTCTTAACCTTTCAACCCCACCCAGCAGAGGAACCTGGAACCTGGATCTTTGGGGGTGGAGGGAAGGTTGCAGTGTACCTTGGGTTGCTTCATTTCCCCTCCCATCTGGCTTAGGAATAGGGTTTTCATGAGAAAGGTTTGGTTTTGTTTTGTTTTTAGCTTTGTTTTGCATTTAAGTTAGTGACTACAGGAACATCTATTTTCAAGTTTTCAACAACGTCTTTGTTGTGCTGTTGTTTGCTGATGTCTACCCTTCCTTTCTTTTTGTTTTCGTGGATTATGCTCCCTACCCCTTTTTGTAACCCTTTACTGTCATTTTAGTAGGGTTTTGGAAAGGAATGAGGTTAACCTGTATGGCTATCTCTGACTGGAGGTCACTTTCTTCTATTTAAGGCTTTGGCTTACCCTATTTTTTAATCTGCACCTTTGGAAATTTGTTTCCCTAAGGCCCAGGATAGGGCCTGCCCTGTTTTGGCTACTGCAGATTCTAACAGGATATGACAACCTTAAGCTTATAATCACATCTTTTGGTTTCCTCACCTGAATAATGGAGATGTGTATTAGTCAGGATTCTTGGTTGCAAGTGAGAGAAACGAGCTTCAAGTTTTCACTGAAAGGCAAAAAGTCCAGGGAGGTTCTCCAGCAGGCTCTCCCCAGCCTGTCTCCACGTTCACCTCCTATCAGCTTTGAAACCCCAGAGAGAAAAAGCTCTTTTCTTTCCCCATGGTTTCAACAGAAGCCCCAGCCACGTGCTCCTTTCTGAACTCAGAGGAGGGCGCCTGCCTGGCCGCCAGGTGAGACAGGCCCTCGGCTAGAGGGAAGGGGAGTTTCGGAGTTAGCCTCCAAAAACACTCGGATGAGAAAGAGCGATGAGGGGTAGTTGCCCCAAGTAGCACTGCAGTTCTGATGCTGGGAGAAGAGGGAACAGATGCTGAGCAGGCCAAAATGACAGGTGTCCCCTGCAGGGTAACCGCACTAGCCTGGTAGCCTCGATGTAAGGTAAACCCTTAGCTCGATGCCAGAAACGTTAAAACATTAGCTGCTTTTGCTGTTGTTATGATCGTCATTATTGACATGGAGACTTTGTGGTCTGCCTTTTTATCCCAAACAGTTCCTCTGTCCAGGCCAGAAACAGGCACGGAGCCCCGGTTTCCCTTGTCTCCCTGGCCGTGCAGGTGGCAGCAAGGCTCAGCAAAGCCTCCTGATCTCATGCTCCTCTGGCCAGATGGGCCTCCTCCTCAACGCAACACACCGTGGCCTCGCCCCTCTCACGGAAAGAACACACATGGAGCCGTTTGCCATCTACGTATCTCCTGTCTTGGAGTGATTATACGGAGTACGGTGCTGCTGTACTGCAACCGTCTGCTCAAATGAATTATAAACTTGGGACCAGGGTCAGGGGCTCTGATGCCTTCAGTTACACCCTTCTCCCTTCCCCCCAGGCCCATTGTGGAAATCTGGGCACACACAGGGCCCAGTAAGTACCAGGCAATGGAGGTGTCCAGCTGGTGGCATGGCCTGAGGGCAGGGCCCAGGCCTGCTGGAGGACATCAGATCATGGGAAAATTGGTCCTTCTCTGCCAGTTAGGAATTGAGGTCAGCTACTAGATACTGTGACAGAGACTGCTCTGTATGTCCCCAAAGCAAACCTCCTCTGTTCCTTAGGAATAGAATCTCCATTTTTCAGAACTCCAATTTTCCAAATATAAATTTTAATACTTTAAAAGCAGAACTTTAAAGAAACTTTTATTATGAAAAATTTATAACTCATTCAAAAGTAGAGCGAATGGTATGAAGAACCGTGTAGCCGTGGCTCAGCTACCGCAGTCGTCAACACATGGCTAATCTTATTTCCTCTGCCACATCCCCCTCCCGCCACTAGATTATTCTGAAACAAATCCAGACATGTCATTTCATCCATAAGCTCAAAACATATTTCCAACAGGTGGTTTTTTGAACATATATATATGTAAGAATATATACATATGCATAATACCATATAAAACATAATACCTTTATCACCTATTTAAAAAACGATAATTTCTTAATATCATCACACACCATCGCATTGTTTAAATGCCACCATTTGTCTCATAATTTTTTTTGAAGAGCTGACTTGTGCCAACAAGTTCCAAAAATGCAAGGTAACAAGGTGGCCATGTTGCATTAGTAGAACCCATTTTATTCAAGGGGGCAATGTGCCCAGCTAAAGAAGTACATTTCCCAACTTCCATGAAGTAGGGTGTGGTCATGTGACACAGTGTGGCCAAGGAGGTGGAAGTGGAAGGATCAAGGTGGCTTCCAAGAAGATTCCTTAAGAAGAGTTGTCACCTTTCATCTTCCCCTTCTTCCTGCTGCCTGGTACTTGGGATATGATTTCTGGAGCTCTAGCAGCTATTTTGGGCCATGAGATGACCTTGCAAATGGAAATCCAAGCTCAGATGGCAGCCAGAAAGAGAGCAGGAAATTAATTTTCCACCTCCTTGTTATTTCCAGTCTTTATTATCAAATCTCTTAAGGTTAGGTTCAGCTGTAATAAGTAGAAAACAAAACAAAAATTTTAAAGCAGTGGCTTAAACACGCTAGAAATTTTCTGTCTCACATAAAATAAGAGATAAGCAGTCTAGGGATAACACAGTGGTTCCACAGTCACAAGAGTATTAGGTATCTATTGCTGCGTAATAAATTACACCCCAAACTTCGGAGTTTTAGACAACACACATGTATTCCCATTTGTTTTCCAGTTTCCAAGCGTCAGGCCTGGCTGCAGCCATTCGCAGCTCCGCTGGGTCCGGGGACCCGTGGCTGCTGGCAGCCTGGCTCTTGCCCGTAGGGCTTCGGTTCCTGCCCTGTGGGTTTCTCCACAGAGAGGACGGCTCCAAACACACCCGCCGGCTTCCCCCAGAGCAAGCGATCGCGGACAGGAAGGGAGCAGGAGAGCGCGCGTTCCCGGGGGCAGCGGCCGTCCCCTCTCTCTCGGGAGTGACCGCCCTGGGGCCCGCCCGCGGCCGCCCGGCCCTCTGGCTTCGGGTCTCCGTCTCTGCGGTGTCTCCCCCTCCGCTCCGTCCGTGCTTTGTGTCTCTGACGCCCGACGTGGCCGCAGCCACCATCCCACCTCCTTTCCCGCCGCGTCGCCCTGTCAGCCAGAGCCCCGCCCGACTCCTCCTCCCCCAGCCGGGTCTGGCCAGGCCCCTCCTCCAGGAAGCCCCTCCCCGTGGTGAGTGGCGCTTTCACGACCCCCTGTCCCCGCTTCCCGAAAGGCCAGCCGGGGCGGGCTGAGGTGGGCGGAGCGGCCTCCTCGGACCCCAGCCGGGGCTTCGGCGGTCGCGGTGGCACAGCGGCAGCGCACCCGCCAGACGCCCTTTCCGCTGGGGGCTCTTCCCCTCCACCGGTCGCGTTGGCAAGCCTCGGTTCCTCCCCTGCGGGTCCCCACCGCTAGGGCGGCCCAGACGCCCGGGGCCTCCCCGCCCCGCCGAGACTCGGGCCGCGAGCCGGGGCCGCAGCACGAGGCCCGCGCGCCCCCTGGTGGCCGAGGCGGGGACGGCTCCGCGCCCGCCGGGGAGCGGCCCACGCCTGGGGGGCGCGGCAGCTGCGCCCCGCGAAGGGCAGGTGCAACCCAGTGGGGCTCCCTAATGGGGGTCTTCTGGGCTCCAGCCCGCGGGGCCGGGCCGGGTTGGCGGCGCCCTTACGTCCCGCGTGCCTACTCGGGCCGGTCACCTTGTCTGCCCAGCCCTCCCCGGCCCAGGCAGGGCGGGCGGTGGGGGTGGGGTGGGGAGGACGACAGAGCCACTGGCTCCCAGCCTGAGGGGGTTCCGCCCCCAGGGACCGGACTGGGTGCGCCCGCCCTCCCAGAGCTCAGAACATTCTGTGCGGAGTGGGAGGTCCTGGGTTCTGCCCTAAACCTCCAAGAGAAGTTACACTTTTGCTCCAGTGATTTGCCCGCTTCTCTTAAAAATTCCTGCTGTACTGAGAGGCTTCTAGGGCCCCGCCGTCCAAAAGGTAGCCGCGAAACACACGTGGCTGTTGGGCACCGAATTTTTCATGGCATCTAATTTTAATTAAATTTTAAAACAAGCAGTGTAAGTTGTTCTGCACAACAACTTTGTTTTGGTAGGACTACATGTCACTTTGAACGGTCAAAAATTGGAGTCCAAATTGAGATGTGCTATGTGAAAAACACTGGATTTCCTAGTACAAAAATAAGAATGCAAAATATCTCATTCATTTACCATGAATTATACAATGAAATATTTTGGATATATTGAGTTAAATTAAACATTAATTTTACCTTTTTTTTAAAAAAAAAAAATGTGGCTACTAGAAAGTTTTCAATTACTTTTGTAGATGGCGTTCTATTTCTATATTTCTGCACTAGGAAGTGGGTTCTGGGTAGACCTGAGATTTATTTTCTGACTGCACCACAGGCCCAGGAGGCTAGGGCACTGATGTCAGGGAAAATGGGGGTGCTATGGGGAAAGGCCCTGATCCTCAGAGCCCACACCAACTCTGGGCACCGTCAGCCAGGTGGCATCTGGCAGGGCTCAGGCGGCATGGGCTGGGCACAGCGTGATTCTTGGGAAGAACACTCATCTATGGCCTGAAGACCTCCAGCATTGGTTGTGCCACTATCTGTGTGATTAAGCCACTTGGCACCTCACAAGCAGTTAATGTCAAGGGTGGCCAAGGCCTGGTCCCCTAACCAAAGGGCTCGCAGCCCTCTTCAGCCCTTCCCCATGGTGGTCATCTCTGGAGGAGGGTGTTATGGAAGACATCCACGTTTCTGGAATGCTGATGTTACCAGCATGTAATTCTTTCCAAATCTGTAGAAATGCATCTTTTAGAAGCATTGTTCTACACTTTTAAATGCACACTAGTGCTTCTAGTCCACTAGAAGCTCGGTGTCTAGTGGACTGTGGCGAGCACCTGATTCACTGTTTACAGAACTGAGGAGAACCGACAGTCTTCTATGGCTCAATGAACAATGATCCCCTCTCCAGGTTTACTGCCAATTACTGGCAGCCAGAGGGTTGAGTTTTCTCTTAGGGACTCCAAATCTGTTCCTGCTACCTCTAACTCCTTGACACCAGGTCCTGGGAGCCAAGTCTTGAGCCCTCCAAAGAACTCTGAGGAGCCCAGGTCCACAGAAGTGCCCAGCGTTTTTTTTTAAATAAACATCCTTCATTACAGACACATACACAAACACACACACACACACTCACACACACACACAACCAGAGGGAAATGCTGTCGTTTGCCTCCTAACATTACAGCCTGGGCAGGGTAACTCTTCAGTTTCAAGAGGTAGTGGGTGCACAAACACTACCGTGCGAGGCCCTGGGTTCATCGGGGCTGCTTACAGTCTGTCAGGTGGCTCCGGGGCCTCTGCAGGCCCAGGGATTGTGCAGTCACAAAAATCCTTCTCCCTGGTTCTAAGTGGGGAGCAGGAAACTGCAGAGTGCAGTGTCACAGCCACTCATTCCCTGGGGTAGAGGGCAGCCTCCAGAGACAGCAAGAGAAGTTAAGGTGAGTATAAGTTCTAGAGCTCTGGACCTGCAATTTTCTTTTCCAGGACAATATGTCTCAGAAATCCAGGGTCCCTCTTCCCAGGAAAGGGCTAAATACCCCAAGCAGGCAGTGGCAAGCCACCTGCCACTTGGGAAGCAGCTGGACTGAGCCTGAGAGTCATGCTAGGTGAGATTACTGGGGAGGAGCCCCGGAGGGTCGGGGGGAAGCAACGCTGAATGAACTGACTCCTCCTGGGGCAGTTTAAAAGCAGCTGCCTCGTGTGAGACACCCAGGATGACTGTTTATGTGACCCATGTACATCTTAATTCCCCTTTAGGCTGGAAAATGGGTGCTCTACACTCCCAAAGCCCTCTGTGTCTAAAAACTCTAACCTTCTGTCTTGAAACCTTGGTGTTTTGCAGGTTAATCTATAGCATCCTCTCTTAGGATACTAGACGACCTGCCGGGAGCTTGTGGTGGCACAGCCGGTTAATGGAAGAGCTGGGAATAGAACTCACAGCTCTGGCACTCAGTCCTTTGGCTAAGGGGTCAGTGAGGCCACCTGCAAAGAACCTGTTGAATGTTTTGCTTCCGAGCACGGGAGGCAGCAGGGTAGTGTGAGGGCTAACTTGCCACTCAGGGGGCAAGTTCCAGGGGGTAGGCCCTGGAACCCCACTCCTAGGTGGCCTCACCCTTACTCTCTTTGGCAGGCAGATAGGAAGCTGGGCCAGCTGGAGAATACATCTGGACGCAAGGAAGGAGAAAAGGAACTGGGAACGAAGGAGAAAACAGTGGAAGACAGGTGGGAGACTGCACGAGCAAAAGAAAACCATTCTTTGTCTTAGGGCAGAGGTCCCCAACCTTTTTGGCACCAAGGACCGGTTTCATGGAAGACAATCTTTCCACGGATGGGGGCGGGCAGCGGACCCCAGGCGGTGATGTGAGCGGCGGGGAGCAGCTGTAAATACAGATGAAGCTCCCGCTCACCTTCTGCTGTGCCCTCCCCCCTTGCTAACTTTCATGGAAGACCATTTTTCCACGGACGGAGGTGGGCCCGGTCCCTAACAGGCCGTCGGGGTTTGGGGACCGCAGTCTTAGAGGACTTCCAACAAAATCAGGTCTCCGTTAGACTAACTGGGCAACATCGCCACCTGGCGGCCGCTGTGGGCAAATGCTTTAGAAATGAATGGAGATACTGGTCTAATCCAGTGATCAGCTTCCCAGGCAACCCGGCCCCTCCTCCCCCTCCCAGTTGAGGCTGGCACTTGGCAGAGGGGCACCTGATTAGGCAGATTGGCCCCAGCAGGAAGCTGCACTACCTTTAAACTCCAAGCCAGGGGGCATCCCTCACACAGCAAGAGCGGTTTAGGTGGCGGGGGCCGCGGTGTAGATGGAGACTTTTGGGCTACAGGATTTCACAGAAAAGCGAGCTTTTCAAGGCTCTAGGGAAGAAGCCTCATGGTCCCTTTGTTTATAACGAGCAGTCATGTGAAGTTATGAGTTCCAAGTGCAAGGCCAGGACTTCTGGGAAGGGCTTGTTAGTTATTGCTGCCTGAGGGTGATACTCCTTTCCCAAACTAATCCAGTCATCTGCTTCGTAAGAGCTGCTCAAAGGAGGCAGATGAACAGGAAGAGTGTTTCAGAAAACAGGCTAAGCATAATTGTGGGGGCTATTATCTCATTGATCAAGGTCCAGCCATTGCCAAGGTATATACACATTTTATTTAAAAAAGTTTACAGTTTTCATTATACACAACTATTAAGAGGTTATAGTCAGAGGAGGCATTTGTCCTGTTGACAGACGTGCCCACTAGATCATCACAATGCAAGGAGAAAGGTGGAAG
>CAUYPO010116969.1:0-30324 GCA_963574435.1 Cheirogaleus major
ATTGGACAACTAATAATATGTATAGAAAAAATTAGCCGGGCATGGTGGCGCATGCCTGTAGTCCCAGCTACTCGGGAGGCTGAGGCAGAAGGATTGCCTGAGCCCAGGAGTTTGAGGTTGCTGTGAGCTAGGCTGACACCATGGCACTCTAGCCGAGCAACAGAATGAGACTTAGTCTCAAAAAAAAAAAAAAAAATCTTGTTTCAAAAATGTAGCTGTTTTAGTCTAGTCAAGAGATTCTGGTCCTTTATGAAAACTAATCCTGAATCTGAGGGACTTGTGAACTAAAGCCACAGTTGGGTAACAGGCTGAGAAATTAAAAAAAAAAAAAAAATTTAAAGTATGGATAGGAAAGGGAGAAAATAAAAATAGTATGAAAGTATACTTTATTCTTACAAGGGAGAAAAAGAAGACTCTGCTTTTTAGTGGCTTCTCAGCTATTCCTTGTTCTCTTCTGTGGAATGAGGAAAGACAGGCAAGAGCCTTGAGAGAAGGGAGATTGCCAGAAATACTATGGCCTTCTCGTTAATAAATTCAGACAATCTAAACAAGGAGACAAACTGATGGCAATAACAGAAAAAAATAAAGAAATTACTCAGAGGTAAGTACAACTTCAATTCAATGCAAAACAGAGATTTAAGTTAAATTACTAGAAAGGACACCAAGAGTACATTCAAGGCAAAATAGTAAAGGAAAAAAGTGGAAGATGTGTGAAATCCAGTACCAAATTATATCTTAGCTATTTTTATTTAAATTATTCCAAAATAATTATAGTTTTAGCAGTTGATATTTCACATATCCAATTTTTTAGAGCTATGTTTTTCATAAATTAAAGAGGAAAAAAAGGAAGTCATAGCTAAATTAGGTGGGCTTACCCAGAAAACAACCATCTGCAATCTGAGGAAAGAAAAGCCTACAGTTTGAACCACAAAGTATTATGACCTGGTATTACTACTTCTTTGTATCCTAAGTAATAAGCCTCACCTCTTTTTTAAAAGAAATAAATATTCTTCTTTTGAAAGCCAAAACCACAAATTCAAACAACAGAGTGACAGCAAAATGTCAGGTATAATTTTCAATGACAGAATAGCTAAAGACATTGCAAATAATCAGTTCCTGCACTTCCTATCATGTGAGGAATTAAACGATAAAAGTTCTGCTTACCATTCTCAACATGGGCAAGCCTGTGCATGAGAGGTAGCCAGACAAGGCACTGGGGAGGAGGGTCGGCCATCATTGTGTCTAAAAACATATTTAGCATTATCTTTTTCTGTGAAGAGAAGAAAAACAAAGATACTTTATATTTTTCAATTATCTCTAAACTCCAAGATTAATTTAGGGTTTTCCCATCCAAGCTCTAATGAATTACATGTGAAGTTATTTTTTTTTTTTTGAGACAGAGTCTCACTCTGTTGCCCGGGCTAGAGTTGCCGTGGCATCAGCCTCAAATTCCTAGGCAACCTCAAATTCCTAGGCTCAAGTGATTCTTCTGCCTCAGCCTCCCGAGTAGCTGAGACTACAGGCATGTGTCACCATGCCCGGCTAATTTTTTCTATATGTTTTTGTTTGCCAATTAATTTCTCTCTATTTTTAGTAGAGACGGGGTCTCGTTCTTGCTCAGGCTGGTTTCGAACTCCTGACCTTGAGCGATCCGTCCACCTCGGCCTCCCAGAGTGCTAAGATTATAGGCATGAGCCACTGCACCCGGCCACATGTGAAATTTTAAAGCAACATTAATATTTTACATTACTACAGACACTACTACACACTGTACTATACTATGTCTATATTCAAATATATTCTCACAGACATTATTTTATTTTAGTCTTAAAACAACTGTGTAAGGTAAACAGGTTAGATATTACTGTCTTCATTTCATAGCTGAGAAAGTAAAGGAACAGAGCATTTAAAGGTTTTGTGGTAGCCCTACCAGAATTAGACACAGAGCCAGGACTGTCCTTAAGATTCCTATTTCTGCTGTCCTGTGGGGGAGACAGACATCCCACACCTGATTATAAACAGCATCAATGAAAGCAGGAACTATGGCTGTCTGGTTGTCTAATATATTTTCAGCACTCACAATAGTGCCCAGCACACAACAGTCACCTGATAAATAACTATTGAATAAATAGTAAAGTAAGGGGCAAATACTCTTAGACATCATTTAACAACTTTCTCACTTACAGAAGAGAAAACAGAAGCTTGGAGTAGTTGAGTAATTTGACAAAGTTGCAGAGATAGTTACGATAAGGATGAGATCAGAACCTAAATATCCAAACGCCCATCACAGTACTCCCTCCATCATACCATCCTCCCTAGCCAGACTACATTTTTCCATTTTTTTTCTTTTTAACACCTTTCGTACCGCATAGAAATCTCTAAGACATACGCCAGGGACCACACGTTTTTGGGCAAACTGCACGTTATTTAAATCATCATAACTACAGTGAAAAACTCGTGAGTGGTCCTTAACAGATGACACGCGAAACAGGAGAAATCTCGTGAGCAGTCCTTAAGGTGTTAACCAATCTATTGTAAGCTTCCACTGTATGTGAAACACTGAAATAATTATGTCCCACGTGGACACAGATAATTAGAAAACAGTCTAGAGAGGATAGAAATAGTTATATGATGCAGATAAAACAAATCCTGTACAATATTTCAAATTAATGAATTTTCTTCAACCCACGACATACCTTTACAGTGTCAAAGGGAAAAGAAAAAAAAGCTGAAAATGCAGTGCCATACAACTTGACAAGAGAGTTCTGTAACTATAACCTGGACACAAAGGCCCCCACTTCAAACTTCATTCCAAAAGAAGGGCAGAGACAAAAGAGCAAACACAACAGCAGATTCACAGCCGTAAACAGGCCTTTTCCACACTTTAGTCCCACCAAAGGTCGGGTAGGGACTGGAGATTGGGGATGGGGTGAAGCCAAAAGGACCCCCAGAATTTCATCTCAGTCTATCCCAAGTCACTGTGTTCTCAGCCCCACCACTTTTTTTAAAGTGAAAAACAAGCTATAAAAAATATGGGTGTTTCCCCATAAAACTTATAAATACTTTAGTTTATTTTAGGAAAGAAAAAAGGTAGAAAAGATAAAATTGATTAGAGCTGACCTAAAGATATTGCCAGCTGATTACCAAGTAACTCTGATTTTTTACCACTAATATATTTAACATAAACTGGAAGCAAGGAGAGAAGGCATTCTGGTGCTTGGTTAGGAGGAGAGATGCCTCCAGGACGGCCATCTCACCCATCATGATGCATCATGCAAGGCTCAACACTACACAGACTTGCTCCTGTGTATCTTTCTGGCAACTGAGAGAATTTTTATTCCAGTACAGGTATATTGGAAGTCATTCTGATTGAGAACAATTGTTAAAAGAAGAAACTGGTAAGTAGGGAATAGAAAAGGGAGGTATAATAGAAGGCAGAGCAAGAAGTTTTGCAATAAAAATCCAGAAAAGATGAAGAAAGCTGAGCGAGAGTCTCAGACCCAGGCTTAGACCGCAGGCCAGAACTGCCAGGGGCTAGGGGGATGCTGCTGGGGGGAAGCTGAGATATATGTGGGAGGGCTGACTGAGGACGACAGCATTATGCACAGTCCTCTACACATCGCCGTGTGCTGATGGTAAACATGAAAAATGCCCACTTGAATAGGCTAAAGAAAGGTTATCCAAAGTGTTTTCCATCGCAGGCACTCAAGTTACCACTGTTTCTGAGACCTCAGTGGAATCTGGGAGGAATGAATGAACAACATTAAAAACCAGAAAGCCACCTAAAATTTGAGTAGAGGACTAGACATGGTAAGTGTCTTGGCCATGTAAATAACCAACAAACCAAAGTGAAATCAGAATGTCTATTTAAAGTTACTGAGATAGAAGATGCTAGGAAGGTTTTTTTAGCAAATAAGAGGTGATAAACAAAAATTAAGTATCATATCCTTTATTATAAATTTAATGTTTAAATTAATATTTCCACATCTTATATTAGTTAAAAATTACATTTTTATAATCCATTTATAATCCTAATGCTTTCTCTCTAAAAAGTTTTGATTTGCCTACCATGGTGGTTTTTTAAAATCTTCAAGATGAAGAGGTATAATTATCTTTTGATATCACAGGATCAATTTCCAAGGTTGTCCTTCAGTCATACTATAATTTGAAGTTCTCCAGAAGCATGACAAATTAAACTAGAAGAGCTGTGTCCCAGTGCTCTGTCTTCTACCAACCATGTGATGTGGGGAATTTCCCTTAACATTTCTGGGTTTCAATTTTCTCATCTCTGAAGGGCTGGAACAGAGGTTTTCAAAGTGTGATCCAGGCAACCCCTGGAAGTTCTTTAAACATTTTCAAGGAGTTCATGGGGCTAAAACTATTTTCATAATAATATTAAGACATTATTTGCGGTTTTCAATCTCATTCTCTCATGCGTGTTCAGTGGAGTTTTCAGGAGGCAATGTGATGTAGCCACAATTATCTGAAAATGCTATTAGAAGACTCCTCCCTTTCCAGCTATTTAGTTGTTTGAGGCCAGATTTTCTTCCTATAATTTAGCCAAAACAACACATCACAACAGATTGAATGGATAAGCAGATATGGGAATCCATGTCTTTGAGCCAAATATTTTTAAACTTTGCAAAAATATAAAACAATGCCACTCTTCTCATTAAATTTTTGTTTTGGAATATACAGTTATTTTTCATAAAAATGTTATGTTAACATGTAATAGGTTTATCATTGTTATTTTTAAATGACTTAATATTTTTTAATTTTCTCAATTTTAATTTCTAATATGGAAATATCGACAGACATAACCCACATAAATAAAAGTTCTCTGGGGCCTTCAATAATTTTTAGAGTGTAAAGAGGTCCTAAGACCAAAAATTTTGAGAATTGTTGGGGGAGACATTCCAACTGTAAAATTTCATGACTCAATAAATAATTGTGTGAAAGGTAGTTTGGCTCTGTTTTCCCCCTATCTTTTTGTTTTATTTTATTTTGTTTTTGCTCAAGTTGATCATATTCTTTGCATTTCTCCTTATTTTTTATAGCATAATATTAATAAAAACTATAATAAAAATGAAAATAATGCACATTCCCACAATTCTCATTTTCCTCTATTTTCCTACAGATGTATATCTATTTCTACATACTTATGAACATAGAATAGATATAAAAAATCTGTTTTTTCACTCAATATTTTATTAAGCATTTTGTTTTGTACAAGGTCTTCATTTCTAAGCATTTTAACAGCTGCCTGATCCACCAGGCAAAAACACCATGATTTATTTATGCCTTCCTCTGTAAAACACTGAGACTGTTTGTATCGTTGTATGAGGTCTCATTTTTTCTTAGAAACAAGTGTTTTTGTCTGTTGCTCCTTTTCTTCCAATCCTCCAGACTGACAATTATTACCTTATATTCCATTCTTACCTCCCTTCCTCTACCTTGACTACCTTTTCCCTTTTTTTAAGGGAAAAGGAGCTATCCCTTAAAAATGAGAAATCCAGTATCACTAAAATAACATGATAAAATAAGTAAAATAATTTAGCAATCGATTATCATTGCTGTAATCTCTAACTTTATCATTTCCAACAAAAACTCCTTTCCTATGAGCAACATATATTAATAAATATTTCTTAACTGGTTGCCCTATCACTTAAACAATGTTAGAGATTTAATTAACAGTCTTGAAAATGGCATTTTTAAAAGCTTTCAGATTAAAATATTTTTATACAAACTTTTATGTACAGTTATAGAAATATTTTATCTGACAGAGGCAAATATACATTAACTAGAGTAACAGGGCCAGTGCTGTGGTGCTTTGAAATATTATTAGATACTGAATTTATCCATATCACAGATTTATTTTGGACTTTGAAATTAATAGTAATTTATAATGATACAATATAATGCTGCTGTGCTTTTTATTGGAGATACTTTTATTATAGCTAAAAGAAAAAGCAGAAAAACTTCAGAAATTCTAAAATATTGTATTTCTCTCATTGCAAACATTGTTTCATTTGAGAAAATCATGGAATGATATCAATGAAAATAAGGAGGTTACAAGTACATCTGTGAGCTTTAAACTTTCAATTAGAATTCAAGCCAAAAATACTAATTTTTTATGTCATACTTAATTTAAAGTCATTATTCAATTATGCCAACAAATATTTAGTAAGCATCGATTATTTTCTAGACACTGTCAGTCCCTGGGGATGTAAAATGGAAGGAGACCAAAGTCCCACCCCTCAGGGCATAACCGAGCTATATGTAATACACCCTGGGAGTACATCAGAGGAAACAATCCTACATGGAAAGATTAAGAACATCAAAGAAGAAGGAAGGTGAAATATGAGGACTTTATTGGAGGGGAGAGAGGTGGGCAGAGGTTACTGGCATTCCAGTGAGGGCTAATAGCACAAAGAAAAACACAAATTGTGACTGCTTTCTCTCACTTAAAATGCAGGTTACTCAAAACAAGAGAAACATAAATCAAAACTATACTGAAAAAAAAAAACTATACTGAGATAACATTTCTCACCTATCAGATTGGCAAAAATTCAAAAGTGTAAGAACATACACTGTTGGCAAGGCTGTGGAGAGACAGATGCTCTTATACAAGACTAGTGGAAATGCAAATAGCACAACCCCTGAGGAAATGTGACAATGTCTAAAGAGAGCCCTGGCATGCTGAGGGGTGAGAGCAGGTCAGGGAGGATGTGGGAGGGTATGGGAGCATCAGGAGTGAAGGTAAAACAATAGGCCATGGCTGGATTGATCAGCCACAATGTCATGCTAAGAACCTTATCCAGGAGGTAGTAAGTTAGTAAAGTTTTTTAAGAATAAGAGGGGCTGGGCACAGTGGCTCCTGCCTATAATTGTAGCACTCTGGGAGGCTGGAGGATCATTTGAGGTCAGGAGTTCAAGACAGGCCTGAGCAAGAGCAAGACCCCGTCTCTACAAAAAAATAGAAGAATTAGCCAGGTGTGGTAGTGCGCACCTGTAATCTCAGCTATTGGGAGGCTGAAGCAGGAGGATCCTTTGAGCCTAGAAGTATGAGGTTGCAGTGAGCTATGATGATGCCACTGCACTCCAGCCTGGGCAACAGAGCAAGACCCTGGGACATCAGCAGAGCTGTATTTTAAAATGACAATTTAAACTCAAATATGCTTATGATTAAAAGGAATAATAAAACAAAAGTAATTTCTGAGCAGGTGCAGTCCTCTTATTTGGGCTGCCATTGAGCCACTACATACAGTGATTAAGAGACTGGGGTCCTGTGTTTGTTGGGTGACGAATTTGTCTGCTTCACCTAAAGACTAGCAAACCATAGACAGTAGAGCAGAGGTGACATCAGAGGTCCAGAATGGGAGTACAGCTGGACTGTGCCACCAGCAAACACGGAGGAGGAGCTGGGCCCACAGCCCCAACATCTCACAGGCCGCAGGCAAGAAACATGACTGAACATATCAGGACCTGTTTTCAGCACGAGTCATAACTGAGAGGGAGTCTTTCCTGTAATGTGGACAGCAAGCATTGGTAGCTAACAAAAAGCTTTCTCTAAAAAGAAAACAACCTTAGAGCCACTGTCGTGTCTATCTAAGGATTCACTTAGTAAGACACTCTCCTCCACAGGCCCAAGAGAACAAAACCTCACTTCTAGGTCTCTACGGTTTTGTTCAATCTAATTAATGCCAGTGAGACAGGCCTCATTAGCACAGAGCTGATCATAATAAAATTCATTCTATACACTGTATTTCATCCAATCTAAGATGCACTTGTAAGATCACTTGTAAGATGCACCATTATTTTTTTTCTACTACTAAGAAAGAAAAATACTCAGCCAATTAAACTAACTCAATGACTTAATTAACCATAATCTTTCATGACGTATGAATTGGTCACACCAGCCTCTCTGAACTGAAATTTCTTTTATCTATTCAGAGGAACTTGGCAGTTTTGTCCAATTTCGAATGCAATGCTTTGGTGTGACAAGAAATTATTTTGGTTATATCTCTGTAATAAAAAATAATAAAGCTTCACCTAGTTCTGGATATCTGCCTTTAAAAAAAGGTTCTGTAAAGCAACTGGCTGTTGCTTTTCAAAAAAAAAAAAAAACAAACCAGGGAATTCTGTAATGATGAATACTTGTTTTACTAATATCAAATTTTTTCCCCTCTGTTCTATGTCCATGTCTTTCTGTGTTTACAACTTTTTGTTTAATGCTGAATTACAGTATACTCTTTCTGAGAACATCTTAAATGACAACACATGTAGTACCAAAAATGGGCATAATTCATTTGAAGTAATAACAATATGAGCAGCTAAGATAAAGTTCACACATGTGCAGGAAATGACAACCCTTCATAACCACTGCCTAACCAACTACAGTTATGTCATAGGCTGAATAATATATCTCTACTTCAGGGAGATTGAGGATATGAAAAAGTGCCTTCAAATAAATGAAACATGGTACTAATCTATACCAGATTATATGGTTTATGAAGTGTTGCTAATGGAGACTGTAAAATCTCATAAATTAGAATACCTATGAAATAACACACATACACATGCCAGGCAATTCTTGCCAAACGTTATTCGATGTTCAAGAAAACAAGGTCAGAATATCCAGAAAATGTCTCACTTCAAAGTGGAAGAAAAGCCATTTTGGCACATGGCTGGAGAGGATATTTTGTCAAAGTGTAACCAGAGGATACCTCCAGGCATGAAATATTCTTGCTATTCTGCAAAATAGGCAGAAATAACATAATCCCATTTCTACACACTTGTCACATTCTCTGTGAATCAAGGTGAGGGTGGCAAAGTGTCCAGTGAAGTATCATCAACAGTATCTCCTGCAAATACCAACCGCAAGAATACATCTATTTTCCTATCTCACTTTCTCCTCCTCCCTCTCTCTCTCCACTCTGTTTATTCGGGTTTCCCCTTCATAAAGATAAACATCAAATTAAAAATTTCCTGCAAGGTAGGTCAAACTCTTCAAACTAAAGTCAATATGAAGACCTAAGAAATAAAGAACAAAACAAATAGCAATCATCTTTCTAAGGAGAAATATAGTACTTCCCAAAACTCTGAAGTTTGGAAAAATTGGGGAGAAATGTAAATATATTCACTGATTATTTTCAATAACTTTTAAGCCTCTAACACCAGTTTGTTAATTTATAAACATTGAAGAATCATAATTAATATATCTGGCCTATTCACCAAAGTATTAGGCTTAGGGTACTACAATAATATTGTATTATGTTCAGACAATAATCACAACCACAAATTTATAATTAGAATTAATTTTCTATCACTAAAAGTCTTAAAAATATTCAAAAGTAGAGAGAATAGTATAATATGCCTATCCAGCCTCAAAAATTCTCAACATATGACTAATTTTATTTCATCTATGCTTTTATTCTCTCTCTAATCTCCCTCATCTCAAAGCAAATTCCAGATGTATGATTTCTTGAATTAACTTTATATTCCAACATTTTATTATGATGGACATCCAGAATGCTTCCAGTTTGCGGCTGTTATGAATAAAGTTGATAAGAGTATTCTTGTAAAAGTCTTTTTACAAAGGTAAGTTTTCACTTCACTTGGGAAAAATCCAGGAGAATTGCTGCGTCATGAGTAGTTATCTGTTTAGGTTTATAAGAAACCACCAGAGCTTCTTCCAAAGTGCTCTGGTTTGGATGAGAGTCCTAGATGATCCAAATCTTCACCAACATTTGGTGTCAGTAACTGAACATTAGCTATTCTAATAGATGTGTTCTGTTGAATTGATTTATAAATGCTTTTAAACTTTTTGTGTGCTTTTTTTCTTTTTTTTATCCGCCCCCCCCGCCCCGCCGTTTGTGTGTTTTAAAAACTACTAAACTACATAATTTCACAGACCTTATTTTGGGTTAGTTTTTCAGGGGAAAATGTGTTTAAAAAATAATTAAAACTATATTAAAATACACCAATATGTAATTCTCCTTCTGTCATTAACAAAAAGCATTTCTGCTGTAGTGCAATATAAACGTTACTGAAAAGCTGTACAGAGCACAAAACTATGGACTTAAAAAATAAGATATCTCAGCCATGAAGAAGGATGAATTAAGGCTTTTTGCAACAATGTGGATGGAAGTGGAGACCATTATCCTAAATGAAGTATCTACAGAATGGAAAAACAAACGCCACATGTACTCACTATTAAATTGGAACTATGCGCAAAAAATAAAAAACAAATAAAACATAGCTATATAGGAAAAGGAGGGTTAAAACCACCACAAAAACTATGTGGCTTTGTAAATAGAGGACAAACAAAATAACAACAATACTAATAATGGTATCAGTGTAATTAAATCTCTATAGGCATGTCCACTAAAGGCTACTGTCAGATAATACATTTCAGCCTTTTTTCCTTCTTCATCAGAGCCTAAACTTTCAAGATAGATCAGTTTTGTCAAAATTAAATATTGGATCCAGGGAAAGCTAATTCCATCAATCAATTACTAGAACAGAGGAGAAACACCTCCACATCTTTTTCGTTCATGCCCACGGCTCCATCATCACAGCACTGTGGAAAGTGAAGCAGCTCCTGGACCCTCTAACCAGCTTCTTTCACTAAAGGAAGGTACTGCAGGATTTTTAGCTTCTTTCTTAAAATACTCATACTTTCTCTTCAATCATTATCATATCTTTGTTCAGCCCAGAATATCAGTATGCTGGGGAAAATTGCACATTAACCAACAACACAATTTCTATTTTACGCTGACATCATTCTCTCTTTGTGTGATGATGTATGAGCCAGCTGACATTAAAGAAACATATAGGCTGGGCATGGTGGCTCACTCCTGTAATCCTAGCACTCCGCGAGGCCGAGGCGGGAGGATCGCTTGAGGTCAGGAGTTCGAGATCAGCCTGAGCAAGAGTGAGACCCCGTCACTACTAAAAACAGAAAAAATTAGCCGGGCAACTAAAAAAATTAGAAAAAATTAGCCAGGTATGGTGATGCATACCTGTAGTACTGACTACTCAGAAGGCTATGGCAAGAGGATCGCTTGAGCCTAGAAATGTGAGGTTGCTGTGAGCGAGGCTGACTTCACGGCACTCTAGCCGGGGCAACAGAGTAAGACTCTGGATGGGGAAAGCTCATTTTCAAAAAGAAACCCAAAACTCATTGAATTTAACTTCTGCTCCATGAAATTTTGTCTAAACTGTCTTCTTTCTTGGCAGTAGTGTCTATCAGTAGTTTCTATTTCTTCTAAGGCTTTTTTTTTTCCCATGGACTTGGGAAAATTCAAGTTTCCTCTAGACCAGGCATCCTCAAACTACGGCCCGCAGGCCACATGCGGCCCACCGAGGACATTTATCCGGCCGGCTGGGTGTTTTTGCCACCGCTGCCTGTCCTGCTTAGCAGCCGACTCGTCCTGTGCCCACAATGTGCACTCTCCAACGGTCTGAGGGACAGTGAACTGGCCCCCTGTTTAAAAAGTTTGAGGACCCCTGCTCTAGACTAAAATAAACTTCTCCGACTTTTCCAAATTTTGACATATATCAAAATGCAGACTGGTTTCTTTTTCTTTTTTACAGGAATCTGAAGCAGGTAAAAAGCAACAATCAGACTATGAGTTCGAAGGCCTCACAATCACATTATGTCATAAGGTAATCTGCAGAATGCTAGACGGTATTCTTAAAATTAATAACTGCAATTTTTTAAATTTCTTCAACATTTTAAACTGCTATTCTAACATTAGGTTCTCATCATAATACTCACATTGCAATTCAATCAAAGATTACTTTAGGTTTAGTACCACAAATAATTGTCATCCATTTGTCAGTGTTCTTCACTGATACTTTTTGTATAAATACCCTTCCTCATTTTGCCACAATTTTACTTAAGAGTAGCATTCCAGAACTTGATCAATTTTTAGTCTGACCTCCAGGATGCATTTGGTGTGAAAAGCCATGTGTACATCATTTATAAAATTACCCCAGAGTATTGTGTGGGCCACCATGGGAGCTTATGATCCACCAAAGCAGCAGCAATGAGACAAGCTCCAAATGAAAAACAACAGAGAGCTGTTTGTAGGGTCTTCATCACACTCCTCCTCACTTATATCCCTGAAAGGCATATAAATACCTGTAGGACATCCTTGTACCAGGATATGTTTGGACAGCCTCACATCATTTGAAAATGCATATTCAGGGAAAAAATGCAAACTACGTTTTATTAGAATAAATTGAAGTGTGGAAATATTTTTTAATATGCTAAAAGCTAATATTGATTGCCATTTATGCTAACAGGAAAAATAAATAGTGTACAGAGGCAAATTTGCACAAAACCAATCAGCCAAAGTGTGCACAAATCTGGGAAGAACATTTCCTCAGAAGTTACTAAAAATAATTTTCCATTTTTATGGGTACCAGCTTTAGTGCTAAGGCTGAGTAACCTCTAAACAAACTGTAAAATATTACTTGAAAGTCTGAATTCAGATAAACATAAATTCTTAACTTTAAATGAAAAAAGGGGCATATGTGTGTGTGCAGGTGTATCTGTGTTTTGGTTCTTTTGTGAATCAAAGTATCATAGGTCAGCAGGATCTAGTTTACAATGTCTTTTCAGTTCTCAAACCTTTAGATTTGTTCCTTTTATATTTTAACTTTTTATTTTTAAATAATTTCAGACTTACAGAAAGGTTTTAACAAGATTACCAAAATTTCCATTTTCCCATAACCCGGATTCCTCAAATGTTAACACTGCAGAAGGGATACTCTTTTACCCTTAAATACTTTGTACTGAATTTCTTAAAAACTAGGACATTCTCTTACATAATTATATACAAATATAAATGTTAGGAAATTAACATTCATTGACAATACTATTATCTAGTCTATAAACTGTATTCAGATTTTTCCAGTTGTCCCAATAACATCCTGTGCAACAAAAGAAAATCCTGAATCATGGGTTGCATTCAGTTTTCATGTCTCTTTAGACTACTTTAATCTAGAATATTTCCTCAATCTTTTATCTTTTATGACACTGATATTTTTGAAGCATAAGAGACAGTTATATTGCAAAAATTTGGGTTTGTCTGATGTTTCCTCAAGATTAGATTATGGTTGTGCTTTTTTGGCAGGAGTACCAAAGAAGTGATATTGTATACCTCTCAGTGCACCCTATTAGGAGGCATATGATATCAGTTTATCCTTATAGTGGTGACAGGGACTTTGATCACTTGGTAAAGTGATATCTGATAGGTTTCTCCACTGTAAGGTTACTATGTTCCTTTTGTAATTAATAAATATCTTATAGGGAGACACTTTTAGACTATGTCAATATCCTGTTTCCATTAATTTTTGACCCATTAATTTTAACAAAGATTTTTTTCCCTTAATTCCCTACTTCCCAGAACTTTCTAAGTAAGTTTAACATTAAGCTTCTTTTATGTAATCTCTACCCTAATAAATGGATGCTACAGCCAGTGTCTACTCTGCTCTCAGTTCTCTAAGGCACAGTTAAGATCTCAGGAATCCTCTAGGTCAAGATGACAAAAGGAAATCCGATCCATCTTTTTTTAATGTGAAAATGGTAGTGTACCCTTGAGGGATTCTATCCTGGCAGTTGAGAGCTACACAGCATTCCTTGTCTCCAGTTCTCAGGAAACAATAATCCAGTATTGTTATAGAGTTTTATATCAAAATTCCTATATTTCACAGTTTAAAGAAATCATTTTAAAAAGTAATATATGTCTAGTAGCAATAATGTAAACACTTCTTAAACACTTTTTTTTTTTTAATATTTCAAATGTTATCGTCTTTTTAGAAAAGATTCCCTCTTCCCCACAAAAGAGTGGTTGGGTAAATTTTTTATCCCCCCTTTTATTCATCCACCCCCTCCCCCTTCAAATCTCTTTCTCCTCCCCTACTCAAGACCTTATAACCTACACTGGAAACAATTTGGTGAAACCTGTCAGAAGGTGGAAGGATGAGTGAGCGCTCTTCTAGTCCTAGATTCTATAAAACTGTCCTTACCTGCTGTGGAAAACAGGTGCGGACTGAGTGCTCTGTGTAACCAAAAGATGGCCCTTCAAAGACAGCTGTTGGGAGCTTCAGAACTTCCTTCAGAAACTGGTCAAACTTGCTAAATATCATTAAGCCATTGGAATCTGACATCTGGGAGAAAACATCTATGAGAACAAAACCAAATAAAGTCAAACTCTAAGGAAATATCAGCTTTTCATAAATGGCTCTATGTCATTTGTATACTATCAAAAAGTATCATAAAGTTATGATTTTTAGTTAATATTAAAACTATTCTCATTCTTATTAACACTGTGTGGTTACTATGCTGACAAGGCCTCTCTCTTCCACTCAACATTAAAATCACTAAACATCAGATCAATAACCATCCATGTATGTGTACCTACCTACTCTGAGTTTTTATAACTGGATGATATATAACCTTTAATTTTATTTGTTTATACTTCACTTTGTTCCCAAGAAGAATTTGTAGCAGCATACCTTTATCTCTTAGTATCTATATATTGTTTATATAATACATGTGCATGTTTGAGTATATGAATATATTAGCATACTGGTGATAGAGTATGAAACAAATTATATTTGTACATTCATATACTGATGATATATACCTGTGAAGGAATAAATTTGAAGACAACAGAGTATGTTTACAATATTTGCTCTAATGAGTTCCAAAGTAGAATTTAAAAAACTCATCTAAACCAAGATATTTTGATATTCTTCTATTCCAAGATACTTTGATACTATTTTTACATTAACTGGGGCTAAGCAGACAGCAAACAAGTTTTCAGTAATACTAGTACTACTTTATCTTCTTGCAGAGAGTTCCTGTCTCCTGTTATTCCTCTCGTCTCATCCATAGTTGGAGAGAAAAAGAAAAATAACAAGGAGCTCAAAAACAACAAAGAAATGTGACCTAAGCTGTTTTTCAAACCATTGAGCTGCTTTACAAACAAATTAATAAGTTAAACATGTCCAGAAAAATCATTTCTAGAGGACTTTTGCAACATAGCATTTTGAAAATTCATATTCTATATATTCATAGTGAACAGGTAGGTATATTAGAGATCTATATCTATATACTAGATATATATAATATACATATATGCATTACTCTTTTGGTTCAATTTGGAGAATTTATCAGCTTTATAAATGTTTTGAAGAACAAAACATTTTTAAATATATTAATCAAAGAAAGATAAAATATTAAGTTATGAACTCCACAGGGTAATTTTTAAGGCATTAGAAAACAGGAAATTATCAAAGGAATGAAAATCTTCAGTGTATCCTCTCATGATAGCTGCTAGCATAGTTGAAGAAAATATATTAAATGCCCATATTGAGGGGAGGAATCCAATAAGAGAAGTATGGCCCTACTAGAAAGTAAAATCAACTAATTAGAAAATATATACTAAGTTCCTATTATGTGGTCCAAGTGCCAAGCACTCTGTTAAGGTGTTTTGAAGCACACCAAGTAAGTATGACACATGGTCCTGATCCCCCAAGAATCTTTCAATGTAGCTGCAAAAAATAAGATACATTATAAAATAAAGAATTAAGAGCTAAACTTACTCTAAATACAACAGAAAGAACAGAGGCAAAAAGATACTTGTTAAGCCCCACCATGTGCCAGGCATCATGATAGGTAACTATGCCGAGTCTGTCATTAGCCACATTATCCTCTTCTTCCTTAGTAACAGAACACTAATTTTATTTTATACAGCAATGTACCCAACTAACAGATTAAACATCTCAGCCTCCTTTTAGCAAGTTGTGGCCATGTGACTAAATTCTGGCCAATGAGATTATAAGCAGAGGGTTATAGGAAATTCCATGAAGACTATTTAAAGAAAGCTAACTGGGCTGGAAAGCATGCCATTTTTTCATTATTCTCTTCCTCCTCTGGCTATCTGGAATGCAGCTACGCTGGCTGGAGCTCCAGCAGCCACGTTGGACTATGGGGTAATCTCAACCTTGACATAGAAATTATACACTAGAATGGCACGAAAAAGAAAAACAGAGAAAGCTTGAGTCCCTGATGAACACGAAGCCATCATACCAGCCCTGGACTACCTACCTCTGGACTTCTCTTATGTAAGAGAAAAATAAACTTCAACATCATTTAAGACACCATTATTCTGGGATTTTGCTTTCATGCAACAAACCCTAATACTAAGTGCTACCATACTTCACCAAACATTACCTCATTTTACTCTCATAAAGAGGTGTGAATGTGTACATGTTCACATACATAATCATTTAAATTTTATAGATAAAGAAATTGTAGCTTAAAAAGGTTAACTTGAGGTAAAAAAGTTAGTGGCCAAATCAAGTTTTAAACCCATACCTTGTGACTCAAAAATAAATTCCATTACACCACACTCCTTCAAAATATAATTTAGGGCGGGGCGTGGTAGCTCACACCTAGTAATCCTAGCACTCTGGGAGGCGGAGGTAGGAGGATCGTTTGAGCTCAGGAGTTTGAGAACAGCCTGAGCAAGAGCGAGACCCCATCTATACTAAAAAAAATAGAAAGAAATTAGCTGGACAACTAAAAAAATATATATATATAAAAATATTAACCGGACATGGTGGCACATGCCTATAGTCCCACCTACTCGGGAAGCTAAGGTAGGAGGATCACTTGAGCCCACTAGTTTGAGGTTGCTGTGAGCTAGGCTGACTCCATGGCACTCTAGCCCGGGCAACAGAGTGAGACTCTGTCTCAAAAAAAATAAAAATAAAAATAAAATAAAAAAAATATATATATATATATATATAATTTAGAATAGATACAAAAACACATAGGCAGAAACTGTCACGAAAGTTCTAAAAGAAAAGAATTTAGAAGGTAGGCCTTGAAAGATAGGATTTGGAAGAATAAGATCAAAACAGGTCGGGGGCAGGGACTGGGAGACATTAAAGAAGAGTAGGATAAAAGTCTCTAGGACAGGAATGCATAGAGTGCCTCTGTTATCAGCGATAAACAGGAATCAGGGCACTGAAGAGAATATTCTATGGCAGACAATTAACACTGATAAATAAAGGAAAATAATGACTGAATAAGAAGAGCACTTCTGTTATAAAAGAAAACTTTAAAAGAGGAAAGCAAGTTGGATTTGGCTTAAAATCTTTTAAGTAGGTACCAAATTTTTAGAAAGCTAGGTTTCAAGAAGATTAGATTGTAATGACTGATACAATTAATAATAATAATAAAAGAATGGAACTGGAAACATCAGCTAGAAAACCTTGTAAACAATGCACAAATGAGGTTAGAAGAGTCTGGACTACAGGAGTGACCCTATGCATGGGAAAAGGTTAAATCCAAGACATTTTAATGCAAGGAACTACAGTTGACAGCAAACTGGATTAGGGAATAAACAAATTTTAAAAGTTAAGATTATTCTAAATTTCTAGCTTGGGAAAATGTTGACAACTCTGATTGACATAAACAAATCAAAAATAATGATATTACACTTAGCTTTGAACATAACTGTATTTGAACTAATCAGTAAAATTTCAAGTGGAACCATCCTGCAGACAGTCAGAAACAAAGTACTGGGCCACAGTTCTAGACTGCAGATAGAGAACTGTGAAAATGTTAGCAATGACATGAATAACTAATGCTCTTCAAAGGAGGGAAGAATGTAAGTAATTTAATTTTTGAATAGGTGGCTGCTATTCTTAGAATGGGGGAAGTAACCATTCATTACATTCATTAATTCACTCATTCATTAAATCTGAATGAAAACAAAGGGTCAATATGGGAGGTGGCAGACACTACAAGGTGCCTACTCAATATCTAGTTTTCCCTTCTCGCTCACCAACTGAGCCTTGTTTCTGGAATGGGAGTGTACTTGCTTAAAAAGTGAGTTCTCAGCCCCCTTTGCACATTGTATCTGGGGTGGATTTCTGGAAAACCTTTTGCTTCCTAATAGAGGCACTTTTTTCCTCTTTCTGCCTGGAATGAATACATAAGGCCTGGGATAAAGTAGTCATCTTATGACCCTAAGGAAGAAAGCCATATGGCAAAACAGGAAGACAGGAAGAACTGCAGTCTTTGATGACATCCATAAGTCATAGTACCAACTCTGAATTTACCAGCCTTTGGACTTATTTTTACACACAAAAAATAAATCCCAATGTGCTTAAGCAACTGTGAGTTAAAAGTTTTATGTTGTCACTCAGTGTATTCATAACTGATAAACTAACAAGTAATTAACTTGTGGCCACTAATGGTGGAAATATTCAGGACCGGAGACTTCAGCTACAAAGTACATAAATATACATTTGTATAGCTTCACAATCTCAAAAATATACGTGTATACACCCACACCAACAAATCTACATCTAACTCATTCAGAGTAATAAAAGGGAGTGATCGGATAGTGAAATGACTAACCACCCCCACAAAAGAAATATCATTTTCAGTTACCCTTAGTTACTATGTCATATTAATAGATTCTTGGTAAAAAAAAATTAAGTTCATAAAAAAGAAACTATAATTTAATAAACCCATATTAGAATAAGAGAACAAGTAGAAACATGTTCATTTTAATAAGAGAAATACTACTAGACCCAAAAATCAAAGGCACAGTGAAGTAATTCATTACTTCTTGAGATACTGGCTTAAAACAATATTTTTGTTTTAGATAGGCTTCCCTTATCTGTAAGCAAAATAATAAATATTATTGCTAACTTTTTCATCTTAAATGAAGTTTAACAATGAATCTAAGTTATTATAGTTTACCTATGTACATATAAAAACATCTTACCAAAGAAATAAATACGACAATAACCTTTAATAAAAATATTAAAAAAATTAAGCTAGTCCTCTAATTAAAGCCCTAAACCCTTCTGGCATTAAGGTACTAAATTAGTTCCCAGATCCCCAGTTAATTTCCCCAGTAATTCTCTTTCTATTTATACACCTCTAAAAGATAGTGTGTTAATTCCCCAATAGTTGTTTCCAGCTAAAGGGGAAGCTTTCTCCCTTGTGAAAAACTCACAATCAAGCCCTCAAATGTACGTGTGTATATAATGTTTAAAATATTCTATCCTCTGTGCAATGAGCAAAATAATGCCACTGATCTAACAGTATTACTTATATTTTGATTTTTGTTTTCTGGTGATAATGACCCTGGCTTTATGTATTTATCCATCTATTTCCACTCCCCTTTCATCCCCACATGACCAACTATACACTTGTTTTGTAAGATGATAGGGCTGTTTAGACTAAAGAGTAGAGCCTATAAATGGAAAGCCGTTTTCCTTTATATATGAGCTTTCTCTGACAAATGATTCTCATCTCCAGTCATCTATCACTGAGCAACCTAACCCACAAAGATACGTGCACACATCTGTATGTTTATAAATACTTATATACAACTAAGTCCAAGTGCTTACTGTATTCCCAAAGTCATTAATATGCCCTATCATTCCTTCAGTCAAAATGAGGCTGAGGGGTGGTATTCAGGATGACTTGGGCTTGATTCAGCCAAGGAACTACCTTTGACAAGGCTCCAGACCTTCCTTGATTTTTGTTTTCCTTTTTCTTCTCCTTTTCTTTTTTTTTTTTTCCTTATTCATAAAATACAGATTTAGGGCTTATCTCTTACTTGCTTCCAGTTCTAAAACATTTTGGTTATTTGCAAAATGTAAATATGGGTATCATCCATTCAGATTTAACAGCCACTTCCCTCTAATGAGGAGAAGAGATGGTTAACACAAACCAGTGAGGAGAAATATGCAGCAACAGGTGCTTAAAAGACTATAGAGGAGGAGGCTAAATTTTGAACAGGTAAAAACTGTTTAACTTCAAAGGGAGGCCCTTCTGTAGTATGTTAATGAAACATCAAGGAAGTAAACAATTGAAATGTCAGTGAGAACAGGCCATTCTTGGCAAAAACAGGTAGAAAGAACCTCAGGATATCTTTCTCTGGCTATTGAAAGTGTAGTCTATCAAAAACATGCAAAAAGATAAAAATATAAATTATTATTATTATAAAACCATTGTGTTACAACCCAGAGAAAATCCCTGTTATCTTTATGGTATATTCTTATTTTTCTATGTGCATAACAAATTTTTGTTTAAAACCATATTACACTTACACATTGTGATCTGAAATATTTTTAAAGGCATTATATTCCATCACGTGGGTGTCCCAAAACTTAACTTTGCTCTCACTTGGGCACTAGAGCTGCTTCAAGTTTTTATATATTACAAAAAGTGTTGCTACAAATATACATAAAACTTGGGTTACACTTCTGCTTAATTTCTTAGGATAACTCAAGAAGTAGACTGCGTGAATGGATATGAGTATTTTTTTACAGCCTTTCTTATACATATTGTTAAATTGCCCTTGAAAATGGTAGTGCTGGTTTTTTAATGAATTTTAAAATAAATTTTATGAATCATTTGTTCCTATTTTTTAGTGTAACTAGATGCAATTTGAATAAGAGGAGATTAAGTTTCTTAGAAAACAAATAGCAGAATTAGAAAAATAAATCCCATAATTAAATTAATTGACAAGTATGGTTTGATAAATAATGGGCTTTATAGTCTACACATTTTGTTCTCTTGAGTTATATTTTGGGTTTCTGACATTACTGAGTTTTGATCATGCTGTTTCCTGTATTCTGATTATAAAGTATTGGTATTTAGAATCCTGATGTAAGTTACCTCTGACTGTAGGATACAGCTCCTAACAGCCACAACAGTGAACCGTTTCTGTAAATGAATGATACCTGGAGACAGAAAGTCTCTTAAGATAAATCTAAAAAATCTAAGAAATGTTTCAAACTAAAAGCACAAATATTTGTTGAGTCATTTCAAATGCTATCTTGACACTAAAATAAAGCAAAAAAATAGTCAAATAAAAAAGGTAGAGGGGAGAAAATTGTAGGAAAAATCCTAAGAAGGTAAAAAGCAGAAATATCAAAGTAAAAAGAAGAAAAGCAAGCCAGGCACGGTGGCTCATGCCTGTAATCTCAGCACTCTAGGAGGCCAAGGCAGGAGGATTACATGAGGCCAGGAGTTTGAGACCAGCTTTAGCAACATACCCAGATCCTGACTTTATAAAAAATAAGAAAAACATTAGCCAGGTGTGGTGGCATATGCCTGTAACCCCAGCTACTCGGGAGGATAGTTTGCACCCAGGAGTTCCAGTCTGCAGTGAGCTATGATTGCGCCACTGCACTCTAGCTGGGGCAACAGAGTGAAACTCTATCTAAAAAAGAAGAAGAAGAAGAAAAGTAGAAATGCTAAGACATATTCCATAGATTAGAAAATCTTATATAATGAGAAAATTAATAAAGATAGTAGGAAGAGGCTGAAGCAACTAAGAACTAAAACGATGAAATAAACAGGCAGAAGAACATGAATAAATGGTGAAATATCACTTGATGATACAATATAGTGTTATATCTTCCTTTTGGCTGCACCATTATTCAGCCACCTCAACTAAGTAGGTGGCTGGGAACTAGAAAACGAAGAGGAAAAGGTTCTCACAATAGCCATAACTGACAATCATACTATACAAGTTCCAGTGCTTCTCTCATAATAATTTTAAATCCTTACTTTAAATAGAAGGCTAAGAAGTTTGGTTATTTTTTTTTCTCTGTTAGTAGCATATTAAAACTAGTAAATCAGAAGCAAGGAGAGATTTCTAGAAACCATTACACTGAAAATACCATCACATTTGCAAATGATAAAGGACACATACCACCACTAACAACAACAACAAACTCAAGAACTGAAAAAGCACATAGTCTCAAAATATAAGGAGGGATAAACAACCCTAGGTTTCATGATCAGTCCTAAATGCATCAGAAAATGACATCCCTAAGAGAAGAAAATGTTTAAATTATGATCAGCAAGTTCTGTTTAATTAAGATGGAAGGGAAAGACCACATTTTAAAGTGGATGGTTGATTAAATCATCCACCCTGGATGATTAAAAAGTAGAGAGAGTTTCAACACCTAAAAAATTTTACGTATGTCAGATGTCTCATTCCCAGGCCAAAATAACTACAGTACAATAAAAATAATGAAACAGAGCTACAGTTGGTAGAGAAACTATAATAATTTTGAGCATGAAATAGATAAAACCACATTTGAAAAATCTATCTGAGTAAGATAAGCATGGTGGTTAGTACCCTAGCACAGTTTGCATCATATCCATCCATACACTATGTACTATGTACATAGTCATAGTACATACATTATGTACTATGACTCGCCCTCCTGAGAACACTGACATGTTACCTTTGCCTTGGCAGGTGTGCTTTTTGTGCCAGTCAAATCTTGGTAACTTTGTGTTCCTTCCAAAAAGTTCAGAAGCCACATCAAAAAAACTGCTATCACCTGGATCCCTTCCATACTTCATACAGTACTAGAATTTGCACTTTTGCACTAACAGTTACAACAGAGAATTGGAGTAATTTTAGTATTGAATCAATAATCTATATTTGGCAAAATTTAAAGTACTTACTACCATGTTTCCCTGAAAATAAGACAGGGTCTTATATTTATTTTTCCTCAAGAAGACACCCTAGGGTTTATTTTCAGGAAATGTGTTATGTTCCCCTCAAAGCCTCAGCTTGCAGCACGCACAGGATGGCCAAGACCTGACAGGGGGAGCCGACCTTGTTGGTGGGGCTGCCCACACCTTTCCTGTCACCTCTTGGATAGTAGCTGTCACGATGGGGCAGATGAGAAGGGCTGCTCTTCTTCTTTACTGTTCGGCAACTGTGTAGCCACGCCCATGACTAGGTCTTACTTTCGGGGTAGGGCTTATATTGCGCAAATGCTTAGAAATCCTGCTAGGGCTTATTTTATGGGTAGGTCTTATTTTCGGGGAAACATGGTATGTGCCAGGTGAACTGGCTCTGTGTAAATGTAGCAGATTTAATCACAGAAACTTAAAGACCCCAGAGTCATCTAGAATATGCAATTATATAATCAATTTTCTACTACTGTAATTTTTCAACCAGTCTCTCCAACACTAATAAAGATGGGGGGGTACATGTATTTTTCATCTGGTATCATCATTGTTAAAAAACAGACAAAATTCCAACTTTCCTTTTCTTTGTGTTTGAATGAAATATAATTTTTCATCTATATTCTATTATCTTCCTCAGAAAATCATGCTGAATTAAGAAAATATGAAACAAATTTCAGCCCAAAAGAGTAATATTTTAAGATACCACGTGAAAAACCTCAGAAGAGTATTTAAATAAAACAATCATTTTTATTACAAAGAAATACATTGGTAATTTTGAAATGAAGATGAACTAGATGACAGTTGGCCAAACACATTATCTAAGATCTTTCTTTAGATTATCTAAATCTATATGTAGCGGGCTACCTAGCTTTCCAACTTTCAATGTCATGGTAACATGTAAGAAAAAGCACAGAAAACAAACTCACCTATGAAGTAACCTTACCCAAAAACTTGTACTTGAATTTGATCAAGCCTCTATATCTTTCAATTTTAAAAAGTAGGGCACGGAGGAACAACATAAGGATGTAATCATCCAAATCCAGTCTAAGAGAAATGCTACAGGACAACCCAATTTTTTCAACAAATAAATTCAGAGTATCTCAACACTTCATTAAAACCCACAACTTCAATCTCATCCCTCTGAAAGCTGACATTGAGTTTCTTACTCTATAGCTACTTGTGTTATGGGCACTCTAAACACTGTGCCAAAATTACGTGTGTCTCCCATTACAGCACTAACACAGTGGAGTACAACTAAGTAGCTCAGAATGGGGCTCTGAAGTTAGACAGCCTGAGATGAAATTCCAGCTTTGCCCCCTGAGTTAACTCATCTATAAAATGAAGAAAATACCACCTGCTGCTCAAAGGAATTTTAAGGCTTCCAAGAGAAAATATATGCAAAACACCTAGCACAATGCTTAGCATATCTTCAGCAGTTAGTAACTATCTAATGATTGAATAAATAAAAACCTTAGTAGCAAAATTAAATAGTTGTGAATTTCATCTCCTATGATTTAACCTAACCACCTCTTTATAGTATCTAGTGAATAGTAGATAGTATCCAGTGAATAGTAAAATGCCAAGATAGTAAGAAAAACAATAGGAAAGATAACTGGGGAAACAAAAAATCCAGGCTCTCAATTTCTAAATAACTGAATCTGACTCTAAGGTATTAGAGTTTACTCACAGCAAATACCTGATGAAGAATGGAATGATTAAGAAAAGGGCTAAACTTAACCAAATCTGGTGTAAGTAATCAAATGTATTTTCTGACTAAAAACTCTCAACATAATCATCTTCAAGCACAATTTTTAATAATATGGAAAACACTTTAAAAAGGATTTTTAAAATGTCAACATCACTGTTCTGAATCTCTTTGGCTTTCTCATTTTAAAAAACACTAACAATAAATTTTTCCATTTGAAAAATTTACACACTGTGAGCCAACTGCTGCATGCTGCATGATGTGTTAATAAACAAAAAAAGTTCAATATAGCATCATCTAAAATTCTGAAAACATTCATTTAAAACTGTTTAAAAGTTCTAATTTCAAAATGAAATTTTTCAAATAATATGAAAATACTTACATCTCAATTTGTCCAGCATTTTTCCACCACACATGGTTGCTAACATAGCTTTAACTGAAAATACCGTCAACTTGCCTCGGCCCTCACTGAAAAATAAATTATATTAGAAATAATTGCTATTTGGAACCACAAAAGCAACCAAATGTATCGCTAAATATTGAGCAACCAGTAAATTGATTCCTGTCCTTATATGTTACAATTTTACCACATTGAGAAACCCTGAATTTTTTTCCTTTGTAGAATTAAGGCATCATCTATGCTAGATGAAGTATGCTAAAGCTAACCTGAATTATCTAGAAGTGAGTTTTAGAAACATTCTGTAAAGTAATTTATATAGGGTATGTAGGCAGAGGCCAAACAGATGGACCTGAAGTAAATTTCCTATCAATTAAACCCATTAAATCCACATCTGCAGTTTTCAAGCATTCAAAACTGAGGGGCCACTTGGTTTGAACATAATTCAGAGAGGTGTCCTTATATCAGGATATTATAACAATGGTTTATTGTTCTGTACTAAACAACAGGGCACACACTGCTATAAAGATTTTTATAGTACACTCATCTTTGTTTTTACTGTAACAATGTTTATGTTACCATGTGTTTATTCTAAGAAGCCCAATTACATCTGTCTCAGATCTTCTCATATACCACAGTGAGAAAAGTGAAGGGGAAGGGATAGTAATATTAATTCTTATTTAGGAACTAGAAAGATGAAATGTAGAAGAATATAAATGAATTGCCCAAAGTAAAGCTGCCCACCACTAGCAGAACCAAGGCCCGCTGACTCAACATGTCCATGACTTCATCCATTCAACTATGCCCAGGTTTCACAGCAGATAAAAGCCACTAGCTGGTTGGGAAAGTTATCATATGTAATAAGTTAACAATGGATTTTTATGTTGATTTTTAAAAGCTTCTGTTCATAAAGTCTCACAGTAACTTAAAGTAAAATACTTTTGCAATAAAGAGAGCTATATTGCCTTGGTTTTGAAAAGTATGTATCATCTTATTTGTATTCAATAATGGTCCTAATGGAGTGTTTCCCATTTTCGAGACCATCTTTGTACACAGAAAGATCACATCTGAAAAAAGGAAAATGATCTATAAGCCAGAAGGTTCTCTGTGAAAACATCACCAGAAAATATCAATGTTTGTTACAGTAGGATTGTTAACTATTACATCTCCTTGAGTTTATTCATAAGATAAAATAAGAATCCCACAACTAGCTAAAATTAGGGTGGGGTTTTAAAAATACATAGTTCTTCAGAAATAAAGATACTGCTCCATGTATAGGGCACTATGACACCTGGAAATGATAAGGAATATTCCTGCATCAAATATCCACTGCATCATATGAGAAAAGTCAGTGTCTAAGATAGATCATTAGGTAAAAAGGAATGGATTTCTAAGATTGATACAGACCTTTTACTGTGGACTTTTAATTTTTTACACCAAACATCCAAATGCTGAGTCTACAAGACAAGCACACTTCTCATTATTAAAGTACAAAGAAAGAAAAAAACCGCATCTTTGCTTTCCCATCTTTCTTCAAAACTAGGACATGGGCACATGACACAGCTCCGTCAATAAGATGCATTCACTCTAGACTTCAACAGGAAATTATTCACTTTAAGAAGCAGGAACTTCAGAATAATCTACCTGGTGGGGATTCAGTACAGGAGCCATTATGTCTGGTGTCCTGAAGCACAGGGACCATGATTCTTGGGGCAGCACCCAGAGTCCAGGGTCAATATGTTTGGTACACAAGCAGCAATGTCTGTCCCCAGAGAAGTGGTAGAGGTGTCTTTATCAGACAGTTTTGTAGAATAATTCTGCTCTTTGCTCCTAGTGGTGTAGTCTTCAAGCCTACTTTCCCAACCTTCCCAGAGAGTCTGTGGGTTACCCACATCTTTTTAATACCTTAGCCAGAGATGCTTACTATTACTTACAACTTAAGAACTCTGAGGGATACAGCTTCTATCCTGAAATAAAGTGGCCCAGAAAGATGAAGCAACAAGAGAAACTACTGCTGAAGTCCAGAGCAGGATTAAGAGTGCCTGATGACCAGCAGAGCAAGAATGAAGAAGAAGTGCTCACGGACAGGAGAGTGAGCCTTGCTGCAAAGCTATTGACATTTTTTAAGGTAAACTTGCTCAAAACATGTTTGGCAGATACAAATTTCATGATGGAAGAATATCCAAGAAATCTCACTAAGGAAAGAAAGTAAAAATGAATCTTAGAAGAGATCTCCATAAAAATCAGGCTATTAGGTATATCTGAGGGAGGGCTGCAGCACAGAAGGACACACAGGGGCTTCCAGAGTGCCAACAGCACTCTGTATCTTGACCTGTGTAGTACTTATATGGATATTTGCTTTATAACAACTCATTATAACTATTCTTTTTGTATTTTTCTATAGATGTCTTATATTTCTCAATAAAAAACTATTAAAAAAAAGAATCCTGGCTAGGCCTAGTGGCTCACTTTGGGTAATCCTAGCACTTTGGGAGTCCGAGGCAGGATCGCTTGAGGCCAGGAGTTTGAGACCAGCCTGAGCAAGAGTGAGACCCTGTCTCTACAAAAAATAGAATAATTAGCCACATGTGGTAGTGTGTGACTGTAGTCCCAGCTACTTGGGAGGCTGAGACAGCAGGTTCACTTGAACCCAGGAATTAGAAGTTGCAGTGAGCTATGATGATGCAGTTGCACTCAAGCCAAGGCAACGGAGCAAGACTCGTCTTCTCAAAAAAAAAAAGTATCACTTTAAAAAGAGAGAATATATATGACAGAGAAAAGTAAGTCATAACTCTGGTTTTATCAAGCATTAAGCTCTAACCATGATCAATGAATATGCCTTTGGTTAATTCCGTATGATGTCTTCTTTTAAACTTTTTATCAATGAACATACAAAAAAGTACATAATTCATAAATGAACTTCCACAAAATGTTCCTTCATGAACACTGAAAGTGCATTCGATGAACTTTCACAAAATGAACACATTCATGTAACCAGAGTCAGGTCAAAAAACAGAACGTTACTAGCACCCAGAAGCACCTCCTTCCTAAAACCACCTCCCACAGTAGTAACCTCTCTTTCTTGATTTCTAGCATCATAGGTCAGGTTTGTCATTTCTTGAACTTCAAATAAGTGGAATCTTACAGTAGGCACTTTTGTGTCTTCTTTCTACCAACATAATATCTTCAAGATTTATCATGGTGTTACATATACTATTGGCTCATTCTGCTAGTGGTATTCTGTCGTATGAATATGCTGCATTTTATCAATGCTCTTATGGAGGAATATTTTCAAACCCTCTATTTTAAACTCCATGAGCATGACAAACAAAACATCAGTTATTGCCTATACTATAGGTACGAATAAATATTTATTGATTTATTGATATTCTTTACCAAAAAAAGAAAGATAGAAAGCCACTTGTCAGTAAATATCAAACCACTGGCACAAGAACTGATAAGATTCTAAGGGTTATGTACAGTCAGCCCTTGGCATCTGAGGGGTATTGGTTCCAGGACCATTGCAAATATCAAAATCCAAGGATATTCAAGTCCCTTAGTTGGCCCTCAGCACTCCATATCCATAGTTAGCTAAATCCTAGGATTGGGACCTGCAGATACGGAGGGTAGTGGTAATTCTGAGATTGACAACAGTCTTGAAGGAAAAGCACAGCACCTAGGACATGCCTTCCTTCAGGAACCTATTGACTTTGAAAGTGATTATTATCGTTGGTTCTAATACTTAAGTAAAGGAATTATTATGAAAATAAGTGGTGCTTGCTTCAGCAGCACATATGTTAAAACTGGAATGATACAAAGAAGATTAGCATGGCCCCTGCGCAAGGATGACATGCAAATTTGTGAAGCGTTCCATAAAAAAAATAATAAAATGAAAATAAGTCTGGATATGTCTGGAGTAATTTGGATCGACCAAGAAGAAGAGTTGGGGTAGAAATGCAATTATTTCTATCTCTCTATGTCAAGTGGGCCCTTCAACAAAAGAGACAGCACATTATCTAAACACATAAAAGGAGGGAAAAAAAGCGGTAGAAAACTATTCCTTTCCTTTCCAAAAGAATTTACATACTCAAGAAGCCTGAAATGATGTCTTCAAATGTGCATATTCACAGTCATTTTTTGCAGCATGTTTCTACTGGCAAAAGACTGGAAGTAATCAAAATTTCCATTAACAAAAGACTGACTATGGTATTATTAAAAAGAATAATATATGAAAGATACAGAGTTATATCCAAGGTAGACTGCTAAAAATAAAAAAATTTAAAAACCAAAGCAAGATGTAGAACAAAATAATTGCCAGAATGCTATCTAGTAATTATGTTAAAAAGGAGGGAGAAAAATAATATTCGTATATATTTGTTCATATATGTATAAACTATCTGTGAAAAGATATTGAGAAAATAACAACATTGCTTGGCTCCAGGGTGGGAAGTAGGCAGCCTAAAGAGAGGAATGAAAAGGTGGGCACTTCTCACATTATAAATATTAAAAATGCTTATATTAGAAAAGAAAAAGATTCTCAAGTCAATAATCTAAGCTTCCAACTTAGGACATTAGAAAAAGAATAGCAAATTAAACCCAAAAGAAGAAAAATGGTAAAAACACTATCAATAAAAGAAGAAATTAATGAAATTGAAAATAAAAAAATAATAGAGAGAAATCAATGAAACCAAAAGCTGGTTCTTTGAATGGATCAGTAATATTGATAAATCTCTAGACAGACTAAGAAAAAAAGAAGAAAAAAATTACCAGTATCAAGAAAGAAAGAGGGGATATCACCACAGGTTCCAGAGACATTATAAAAATAATAAGGAAATATTACCAAAAAAACCCTTATGTCCATGAATTCAACAACGTGGATGAACTGGACAGATGTAAATTACTCCTTGAAAAACACAAACTACTAAAGCTCACTGAAGAAAAAACTTGATAACCTGAATAGGCCCATATCCCTTATAGAAATTGAATCTGTACTTTAAAGCCTTCTAAAAAAAGAAAGCTCTTCATTCTGAGGAATGTACTAGAAAATTCTAAACACTTAAAAAAGAAATAATTGCACTTCTACACTCACTCTTTCAGGTTATTAAAAAAGGAGGGAATACTTCCCAACTCTTTATGAGGTCAGCATTATTCTGATACCAAAGACACATAAAGACTTTATGATTGAGGAAAACAATAAGTCAGTATCCTTCATGAACACAGTCACAAAAATCTTTAGTAAAATGAAAGTAAATTCAAATGTAGCAATACAAAAAAAAAGAGGATGAAAAATCACAACCCAGGGAGCTTTATCCCAAGAACATAAGACTAGTTTGACATTTGAAAACTAATCAATATAATTCACCATCTCAACAAACTAACAAGAGAGAAAAGCAGTATGACCATCTGAATAGATGCAGAAGAAAAAATTCACATTGATTTCTGATACTCTCAGAAAACTAGGAAAAGAAGGGAACTTTCTCTATTTGATAATGTATGCTGAAAACTACACAATATTGATGTGATGAAAGAAATCAAGGCCGGGCGCGGTGGCTCACGCCTGTAATCCTAGCTCTCTGGGAGGCCGAGGCGGGCGGATCGCTCGAGCTCAGGAGTTCGAAACCAGCCTGAGCAAGAGCGAGACCCCGTCTCTACTATAAATAGAAAGCAATT
>CAUYPO010116971.1:0-22607 GCA_963574435.1 Cheirogaleus major
AATGTAGATTTGCAGCAATAAATGGTTGAAAAGCAAGAAAACATTTTTCGGGTATGTTGCTGAAGGTTCAGGTATTCTACTTCATCTTTCCATATTTCAGTTGGACTTTTCATAGCATCAAACAATGACTTTAAAATGTCATCTACTGAGAGCTCAATCAATTCCATCTGTAGTTCTTTAGGTGCTTTGGTGACATCAACTAGGTGAGGCTAAAATGCTAATTTGAGTGTGATGTCATGTTTCTCAAAGTGAGTGAACCTTTCATTGTATTCTCCAATTAGTAGGTCTATAGCAGCTTTGTAGTCTTCGAATGATTTGTGTATATCATCCTGCTCATCAATGACCTTTGCTAAGTGGGGAAAATGTTCATCTGAAATTTCCTTTTGAAGAAGAAGTGTTTTGAAAAAAGATGGCTTTTTTTCAAAATGCTTTGATTTGTTGCCACCTTTCATATATAGACTTATTTTACCTTGTAAAGAGATATTCAAATCGTTTTGATTTGACATGATATCACACAGAAATGCTGCATTCCTATAGAAATCTTCTTTCAATAATTCATATTGCTGATTCTGTTCTTCGTAAAATTTAACTATCTGTTCTTACAGAGATAAAATTTTGGCTAACACCTGTCCCTGGGATAGCCAGTGTACTTTAGAATGATGTGGCAAATCCACACTGAATACCTCATCGTTCAACTTTAGCATGTTGTAATACTGACCATGCCATGTTGCATTTGCAAGAATATAGTTAACAGTACTTATAACTTGTTGCAAAGTGTCACTTAAAATAGTTTTAGCACAGAGATTTTGCTGATGCAAGATACAATGAAAAGAAATGAGAGCATCTGGATCTATTAGTACATTTTTAAATCTGTCCAATAAACCCTTCATATTTTCCTGTCTTAGAAGGTACACCATCTGTTTATACACTCACTGAATTTGGTAAATTCTCAACTTTTATCTTGAAACAACTTCGCAACATTTATCTTGAAAGTAGTTGAAGAATCTATTTCCTGTGTTCTGTTCACAAGAGTGCCCAAAGCGAGTAACTCTTCATAACAAAGAAAATCTTCTGTTATGACCCGAAAGAAGTATAAAACCTGTCTTGAGTCAGTAATACCAGTTGATTCGCCCAAAGTGATTGAATAATATATATTTTCCTTTGGAAGTATTGCATGACGTTGTTTTGTTAAGTTGAAAGCTAATTTATGCTGCTGATCAGTTATGGTTTTCCTTGAAAGAGGCAGTTGTTTGTACTTTGAAATGTTATCTGGATCTAAGCAGCCTACAACTTTGACAATGCATTCTTTCACAATTTCTATATCACTGAATGGCTTCCCTTTTTTCTCAAGTATATAAGCTACTTTATAAGTTGCTTCAGTGGCATTATTGCCAGGTCTTATTGCTGCTTGAAAGAATTGTCTTTGCTTTTGCTTTTCATGTTTTAATTTCTACAATACAACCTTTTGTGCCTCTCCAATTTAAAATATTTGTGGTCTTTATGAGTGCTGTAATGCCTATGAGCATTGAATTTCTTTAATGTTGATATTGCAGTATAACAAAGCAAGAAAATCATCTTATCTTTAGCAGAAACAAGATAGCACCGCAATTCTCAATCCTCATTAAAAAATCTGTTTTCTTCCTTCAGTATTCTCTCAGGGGTCCTCAAACTTTTTAAACAGGGGGCCAGTTCACTGTCCCTCAGGCCGTTGGAGAGTGCGCACTGTGGGCCCGGGACGAGTCGGCTGCTAAGCAGGACAGGCAGCGGCAGGTCGAATAAATGTCCTGGGTGGGCCACATGTGGCCCGCGGCCGTAGTTTGAGGACGCCTGCTCTTGCTCTTCTTTGACACGATGGGCTGTTAAGCAGACAGAATTAAAAAATAATGTAAAGCTGTGCAACTTGCAAATCCACCTTGAACAGAAACACAGTGCACTGTTGTCAAAAGCTGGTAACAGACTAGCATAGTTGACCCCCATAAACTTTCTCCAACCAGCCTTGTGTGGTAGTGCGCCCAGGGAAGTTAGAACTAAATCATAAGTGTAGCAGCTGTCAATTTAGCCCTTATGGCTTACTAATGTTCTAATTGTGCCAGTCAATCTGGGAGGATTATTTTCTTGAAATGTATTTTATTCTTTGGTCTTTTAAATACATTCATTTTAAAAATAAAATAAAAATTTAAAAGATAAACAACAACCTATTAGTAAAAATACATTTTTACATGTTCTGTAAAATTTGGATTCAGTCAAAAGGCTGTGCTTAAAAACCTAGAAGGCCACATGTGGCCTTAAGGCCACAGGTTCCCCACCCCTGGTATAGGCCACTGGATATTCAGTTTCAGCCTACCCAGATGTTCAGCTCTTTCAAGCTTTGAGTGCCAAAAGAGAGAGAAGGGGAGTGCACAGAAGCAGCACAGAAGTGTGCATTATGCTTCATTCCTGGTACTTTTATACCCAGCTCAATTAAATCATTTTTGCTATTTACAGGAAGTCACTAAGTCAGTACCTTTTGGCGAGGAAAGCCCAGAGTAATGGTACAGATGATTAGTTCATTTTTGCAAACCAGCCAAGATATTATCTTAATGCAGATTCTTTCTGTGTTGGTTTTATTTTGCCATGCTGCTTTTACTCTTACCACAGTGCCTGTGGCAGTTGGTATCTTTTGGAGATAAAGCCATGTGCTCTCTTTTCTGACAGGCACATCTTATTGCCTGCATTTTGCTTTTTTTGGCAGAAGGGAGGTAATTTCCACTTATTTTTTAGTAATTCACTTATTTTGGACTATCTTCCCTGAGCTATATAGAATTTCTAGATTGCTTATCAGATTTTACTTATGTACTCTCTAGGGAAGAAGAGAATCACGGGCAGGAGTGACATAGGCTTCTTTCATGTGGGAACATTTAATTGCATGTGAGGCCCTTTAGTGCTCTCTGCACCTGCACTGGTGTCACAGAGGAGGCTTCATTTTGCAATTCCAGGCAGCCCGAATTTCTGAGTGAGGAGGGCAGGTGCTCTGAGACTCACTTGGATCCACAGTAGACCTGGTATGAGTGAGAAATAAACTTTTTTGCATTAAGTCACTGAAACATTGGGGTTTTTACTGCAGCATATCCTAGCCTATCCTGAATTGGTACAGAAGCCATTGGTTGTTGGAAATCAGGGAAAGTCTTGATCTAAATATCATCTCATTTAGTCCTGAGGATATGCCTATAAAATAGATTGGGTAGATTATTATTCTCATTTTATAGATAAATATGCTGAATCTCAGAGTAACTTATCCATTTGTTTATATTCACATCCAGGCCTGAGTCCCTAGAGAGATGATTCAGAATTCTTTTTTAGAAACAGGTCCTGCTCTGTCACCCAGGCTTGAGTATAGTGGCACGATTATAGCTCACTACAACCTCAAACTCCTGGGCTCAAGCAGTCTTCCTGCCTCAGCCTCCTGAATAGCTGGGACTACAGGCACATGCCACCATACCTAGCTAATTTTTAAAAAATTTTTATTGTAGAGGTGGAGTCTCATTATGTTGGCCAAGCTGTTCTCAAACTCCTGGCCTCAGGCAATCCTCCCCACTTTGCCTCCCAAAGTGCTGGGATCACAGGCGTGAGCTACCTCACTCAACCTGATTCAGGATCTTACCTGAAGACTTCAAAAAACCATGTATAACATCTGTGCCTCACCTGGGGTCTAATCCACCTTCCTATCTGGAGAGTCACTGCCATGATGGAGCTACTATTATTGACTGGAGTAGGTTGTGTTGGAACAGAAAACAAAAGTTGAGAACACTCACTTTGAGGCCTGAAGGTGCCATCCCAACTGTTTGGAAATGGCTCCTTGGGCAAAGCCACATTTTCCTTATTTATAGAATGAAGACTTTATCCTGGGTTCTCAGATTTTTCAGGGTAAAGAAGTACTTTGCTGTTCATCTAAAGCCTCAGGGTTAATTGGTTGTTAGAGGAGCTGTGCAGTTGAAAAATGTGTGCCTCAGAAAGGCTAGGGGAAGGCAAAGACAGACATTTGTTATTTTGCCCTTCTAGCCATATTCCCAAGAGATGTAGGGAGGGGGAACGGGCAGCAGCCACGTCCTGTGTGCTCTCTATTTCCTCCCCTGAAGCAACTGAAATGGCTTCTCAGTTTTCTCACATCCATTATTCTGAAAGAAGGATATGGTCAAATCAAATGGGGATTCTGGGAAGAGAAGATGTCTAAAATTCCTGTTGAGATTTATGCGAAGAGGTATATGCTTCTCTTCCTCTCTGGTCTTCTTGCGTTCAGAGCCGGTTGAGGAATAGACGAAGGAGATAAAAGTAAAGGTTTTGTTATCGACAGAACTAGCCTGAAGAACTGCTTAGGTGCATGTTCTCAGTGGGCTTTCTAAATTAGACAAATTTACCCACCCAGTTACCAACCCAGCTCAACTGCTACCAGCCTCCACAACACAGATACACAGCCTACCTAACGCAGGGCAGAGAGCAGGCCTCAAAGTCCCCCTTCTTTGGGCAAGCAGATTCAAAAAGAGAAAGCCCAGAGTGACCAAGCCAATCTGGTGAGCTGGGGAGAGAGGTCAAGGCTGCCACTCTAACGAAGTATGTCCTTTGATGGAACCGTGAGGCCCGGGGAATGGGTTTCCTCCCACTCTCCCTTCCATGTCTGATAGACTATGACTAAGTTTTCCCTTCATTTATCAATGTGCTTGTCCATCAAGAATGTGCTGCTGATAAAATAATAGCTTACATTTGCTTAATCTTGCCTGGCTGCATGCTTCATGTATGCTATCTTTAGTCATCAGAAAGTGGCTTTGTATTTTTATCCATTAAATCTCTGACTCCACGCAAAGTTTGTCAGCAAAGGTGCTCTGAAGTGCCAATTGCAGTAGTGTTTTTGGTTATGTTCACATCTGGTCCCTTTTGCCTTCCCAGCCCCCTTTCTCCTTCATACCTTCCTAAGACCACCAGCCCCATTTATGTAAATCTAACTTTTATAGGGGCCTACTATGCCACAAGTTTTCATTTGTCTTGTGTTCATCTGGGTTCCAGAAATTTGGCCAGAGTTTTGGTCACTGAACTTTTGATCACTGTTCACATGGGCAAAATTATAGGAAGAACATTCCAGCTCCAGTTTCACACATGATCCAGTCCACTCTGGGTGAGCATTTTAGTAAATACATTAATTATAAGGCACTAAGATTAACTGTCAAGTTTATTAATTTTATTTTGCTGTAATATATCCTCCTCTAGCTACAGGGAAATCTTTATGTTATGTTTATTTAATCTCTTGAGGCCTTTGTTGGGACCATACAGTTTAGGTATGGCACAGAAACTTGGATAAAGTCCAGAAGAACTCAGCAAAAATGATTAAAGGCATGGAAAATGAGCACTACAAAGAAGAAAAGGCATTGAGGTTATTCACTCTAAAGAGGAGGAGACTTGGTGAGCAAAGAGGTTGTCTTAAGAGTTATAAGGTATATAAAAATGAAAAGTTGCTGTGAGTGGAAGATAAAGCATCTTTGAATTGATGCTGGGTCTGTGGAAGACTATTCATGACTTTGTAAAAGTACGATATTCCCTTAGCTCTTTAGAAACAAGGCTGTTGTATGAAGGGGGCTCATGTCGTGAGTTATCGTAGAATTATAGTGTCAGAAGAAACCCTAGAAACCATCTTAGGGTTTTTTTTCTTGTTTATTTAATTAAAGTATAATTAACATAGAACAAAATGTGCAGATCTTAAGTGTTCAGCCTGATGAGTTTTTGATGATTGTATACACCCTAAATCAGATAGAGAACATTCCATCACCCCTGTAAGTTCCCTCATACCCTTTTTCAATCCATTCCCTCCTTCCTCTGGTAGTCACTTTTGTAGGACCACATTACAGATGAGGAAAAAGAGGCCCCAGCTACTGAGTTGCTTGCCCCGGGTCACAGTTAGCCAGTCTGAGGACAGCTATTGAAGCCCGTCTCCTGATCCACATGTGGGAACCCACAAGTGGCTCCTCTGATGCCGTTTCCATTTCCATTTTTATTGGGAGCCTTCCTGGTTTCATTTGGTCACTGTTTGATTGCCTTAAAATCCTGCGTTATCTTCCAGCCTTTCCTTACGAAAAACGATTCTAATTTATACAACTGAAATCATCTTCATCACCTGAGCTAGTGTCATTTATGTTGAGACAGAATCTAAATCACCTTTCTTTTAACAAATTGGCTTTTTGGGTGTATCTTTGTCTACCTCGATTTATTCTGTAACCTTGGGGTTTTTGACTGTAAGAAATAACCTTTCCCCATTGTGTGTTTCGAGGGAAGCCAATGGACTACCTCTTTGCAATATTGTGCTGTGGTAGATAGAATTTAAACTTATGCCCCAACTTTGTCCAGAAGATGCCTGCATACCTCCAGTTTCTCTATTATTTGACATGCTCTGAAAGCTTTTCAATAGAGAGTATATGAGCTTAAATTAGTAAGCGCATTGTGTACCTGCGTAAATACGTTAGAAAAAGGTATCATGGTGGTTAATTTAATAAATGGCCTTTTTGACTTTGTGAGACCTTTGATTGAATTGATTGCCAGCACAGTACTTGTCATTAGGTGGATGTTGCAGCCTTTTTAGTTAAATGTTTATCAATAAGCACCTTTACTCACTGTCTCCACAGAGCAAGGTTTTCAATCCAGGGACGATGGCCAGAGTTCAATGTCAATAATTATATTCTTCCTGTCACCTTATCCTGGCAGAAGTTTTTATGACTCTCCATCTATTTTATTACCCTCAACTGTGATGAAACCTTCTCAGTACTGGAAGCTACGCTCTATGCACCATGATGGGAGAGGGTGAGGCTTATTTACATAGTCATGTGGATCCCCTGAGCGCTGGCCTTGGATAGGTGAAAGTTACTTCGTAAGTTTAGGGAGGAATTATTTTTGCAGTCTGCCCATATTGGGACATGCCAACATTTCAAGATTTTTCAGTATTCACTGAAAATAAGCACCTCTAGTTAGGATTATAATTTAAATTTAGAGAGATTTTCCATTGTGTTGGAATAAAGGACGTGTTAACAGGTGAAAAAATAAAGTTCTCTTTGATGTAGGTTTCTTTGGATGGATAAGTTCTCTTGAGGCCTGTGAGTCAGGTTCTAGGAATTTTCCTTTAGCTCCGCCTTTGACAGAATAATTGGCAGTGGTCAGATGGTGCAGGCTGGGCTCTAATCTGTTTCCTTAAAAGGTTGACTCAGTTAAATTTGTATTAAAAGTGGATTGGGGAAAATAGTGTATCAAAAGTGCCTCTGCATTCCTTAACAACAACTTTTGGTGCACTTTGTAAAGAATGCCTAGATTACTTTTCAGGAGAATGGTTTGTGTTCTTTTGAAAAGTTTGAACATGCAAGTGTCTTTTGGTTCATTGTTGTAGCTCAGTCCAAATCTGTTATTCTAGGAAATTCCAGAATGGGATCTTGAATTTGGGTGCACCATCTCTTCCCTTGTGAGTTATGAGTTGTCCCATATTTGGAGAAGATTTTTCCTCTAGTGGTACTTGAAAGTACATTATCGAGGGCAGAAATTGTTTTTATTTTGGTGCGAGGTTGTTTTATTGTTTTGAGTCTTAGGGATTTTCACCCCATTTTATCGCAAGACAAGATTTTACTACTTTCATTTAGCTTGGATTGAAGCTACTCTATTGATTCAAGCACATCAATAAATATTTTGACTTGTAATTTTTCATTGCTGCACAGAACCACTCAAGCCAAGGATTCAAATGAACAGTCTTTGCTTGTGAGCCTGTCTGAACCACTGTCTCCTAAAGTTGTCCACATCTGCAAGAGTTCCTCACCTCCACGGCAAGAAGAATAAACATGGTTTACCAATAAGCGCATCCATTTATTGTATGGTGTTCCCTAGGTACATTGGCATTTGTGGTCACATGGAATACCCCTGCCGCTTCCAGAATGATTCTGCCACCACCCAGGAGATTATTCCTCATCGGGTCTTTGCCCCGATGTGCCTCAAGAGTGCCTGCCAAGAGACCCTTCTGCGGCTGATTCCGCCTTGCCTCTCAGCAGCACATTCTGTCCTAGGAACACACCCGTTCTCCCGGCTAGATGTACTCATCGTCCCTGCCAACTTTCCAAGTCTGGGGATGGCCAGGTATGTTGTTCCACTGTGGCACTTGGGGTACATGCTTTGGAAATTCTTTGACTATTTCTTACTTTCCTTGAGCTCTGTCAGAGCTGTCATTTGATTAGAATGGAAAAGCTATGGTTGTTCATGCTTGGACCTTCATTGCTGCCTGGAAGAGGCAGTTTTCACATATACTTCATCATGCATGAACCTTTGGGTGTCATGGGCTCAATTCAGACTGCCTTGAAAATAAAAAGCTTACCTTGTTTCTGGGGTTGAGAATAGAGTGGTATATGTTGGATCATGGCTGATCAGTGGCTGTTAGCTTGGGTGATGAGAACATAATGCTAATGAGCCCAAGGTCATGGCATCAGGCTCTGGGCACAGTAACATGACTTGGTCCCGAGGCCACAGGCTGCTCACCTAATCCTGAGCAGCTGTCTCATCCATTCTGACCACTTGTCATAAGGGCAACGACTTGAGAGTGAGAGACCATGGATGCATTAGTATAAATCTATCCCTACTGCTAGAAAACCAGCTCAAAGCAGATAGCTTTCTGCAGAGGGTGGAGGAGTCACTTGTCTTACTACTATTTTTTAATACAGTAAATGCATTATTCTTATTGTGTCTTGGTTTGTTTCCTACAGAAAATCAAAACCTGCAAGTTGAACCTCTCTCCTATATATTATTTACAGCTAAAAACCATTCATTAATGCCAGTGTTCACTTAGTAATGGGTAGTTGTGTTCTACTGAAAAAAGAAAGGGAATGTACTCAAGATTTTGCTTGGTTATATTTCTATTTGAAACTCTTAATCATTAACAGTGAATATGCTTGACTAAGGATGGGAAAAATAAGCTCATCAAAACATGTGACTTTAAGTTTTTCCCTATTAGTCAAGGAAATTCCTGCTGCCAATTAATTTCCATGCTTTTGAGCAGCTGTCATTTGTGGTGTTTTCCCTGAAAACTGCACACATTCTTAGTAAAACCCATGAGTAGAAAAGAACTGACCAGAACATTTGCTTTTGATCTTTACTACATACATATACTTTTAAAAAGCTGACTGACTCGCCTTAATCCTTGAGGAGGTCTGAGAAAGTCATTTAGACTGATTTTTATCCTATATTTATAAAGATAATGGGAATGTAGAAACTAGGATAATTATATATATTTGGTTACGTGCATCATGTAATTGTCTTGAATGTCTATATATAGAATTTGTCTTAACAAGGGGGTTTCTTTTGTCCCTTTGAAGAGTCTGCTGGACTTAATTTAAGCAGAATTATTGGTGAAGAAAGGGTTGTTCATTAAATGTTTCTCATTTGTACACAGTTTTGAGGGGCCATATTTATTTGGGAGTTTTTAGCACTTTATGAGAGTTGCAGTTTTTTAGGGCATGTTTGCTAACATTTCCGAGTTCTGGCCTGAGGAAACCAAAGGCAGAGTATTTTTCATACATAGGACCTTATTTTCTGTAGCTCTTTCCTGACATCAGTCTGCTAAAACCAGAATTTGTTGACCTGCAGGTCATTCTATAAAGTTTCTCTTTTCAAGTTTGCATGCCCAAGCAGGTAGGCTGTGTGTTTGCTGCTTTTTAAGATATTTAAAGTGATTTAAACACACTTAACTCTGTATTTTTAAAGTAATAAGCCTAAATACCCTAAGGCCAAATGGTACTGGGCACAAATGTCAAAAAATGTGATGGTGATAATAACTTAGCAGCAACAAGACTGCTTTTATGCTTAAAAACAGGAGAACCGTACATTTAAGAATTTGTGGTTGGTTGTCAAGTATCATTTTTTTTCCTTTTTAGACTGTGGAAATAAAGTCTGCTCAGGTCTAGATGTTTTCCTGGGCTTCATTACCGTCCCCTGTATTTGAGCTGTGGAAGGGGGACTGTGGTGTCTTCCACTGCCAGTTGGGGTGGGCAAGGGGGAGCTCTCTGTTTTTCCAGGCTTTGACTTAAATTGATTCCACTTGCTTGGCTTGACTCTATCGGGATCCCAACACCTTGAGCCACATGCAGCTGAGTGGGGTTTATGACTCAGCTGGCTGCTGGGGCCCTGCTGTTTTATTTATGGTCGAGGCTTTGCATGAGGTTCTGTAAAGCAAAGCTGGAACAAAATGACAGTCTTGTAAGGCAACTCTCTACCCTAACCAGGAATAGAGAAACCCCAAGGCTAGAAGGAGCCATCCAAAATGACCTCCACCCTGAAATTTACCATTGGTCCTGTTAAGTATAATACACTGAGAGATCAGAGGATTTCTTGGTAAATTAAATGGCTCTTTCCTGAGTCTGTATTTTATAAATATGTATGCAAGATCATAAATTCTATACCTCTGGACTTCTTTAGTGATTAGGCCTTAATTATAATGAATACCATTTATACTATTTCAGTATTCTTTTTTGGCAAATGACATTAAACATTCCCACATGAATTAAAATACAATTATTATTAACCATTTTAAAGAGATTTTTAAAATTTTGGGTAATATCCATAATGATTTCACTGTATTTTCAATATTACATATCATAATTTGTATGAGTAAGCTTAAAATTCTTCTCTCTGATTCTGTTTTTGAGCCTGATTCTGTAATTTCAATAAAGTGGGAAAAATACATTTGTACAACTTGAATACATGATAATGACAAATCAATTTATAAGATGGTAAATACACAATGTTTTAGGATTTGGAATGCTTTTCAAACATAGCAATAACTAGAACATTTATCAGTACTGCACTTCGTGATTTTTGTCACCTTTTAATATAACAGGAGCCATGAATTATTAACCCCTTCTTCACTCCTAGTCCTCTTCTGAATTGCTATTCCAGGGGAGAGATGTTTTCATTCTGCTCTGAGTCTGAGGAAGATCACTGGTTTGCCTATAAGACACTCTATTGATAGTTCCATTCGTATACTTTTCTCCTTTGGTATATGTGGGCTTTCTGTTTTTGTTTCATTGTATTTTTGCCTTCGTAAAGACTGAATCTGCAGTATCAGGAGCCGTGGAGTGTCCATTTCTTAGATTGAGTACTATGATATCTATACAAAGGTATGAGTGCATTTTAAATGCATCTCCCATGCATAAAACAGCTCTCTTCCTGTTGCTATAATTTATATTCTGCCATTTTCATTGTGTCCTTGTATGTTCTCAGTGTCTCAACTAGGGATTGGCTAGCAAGCCTAATTTCCTAGTGTTGAGAAATACATGAAAGGAGTTCATCATTACACTTACGTTCTTTGTTATAATAGCAATAATGTTAATGGAATAATATCCTGGAACCAGATTTATGACAGTTGCTTAAAAATTAACACCTCAGTCTTACCTCTGTGTGTGTTTATAATAAATGCTTTGCTTCACCATTTGTCTTTCAGCAGTTCACAATTACATGTCACGGGGCATAATTAGGTTGGCAGAACTATCTTGCTGACATCCAAATACATTCTTCTCTTTTTTTTCCCTGTATTTGAATTTTAAGAATATCCTGCATATTATTTCAGAGTGTTTTTCTGTTTAGAGCACAAAATGAAAAAGCCATACATTCTATACCTCAGCTTCCCAGCTCGATTATTCACATAATAGCATCGCCCCTAGTTTCACTGGGAAAATTGAGGGGAAAAAATGGCAACAGTGTGGTTAGTGATAGGTGACAAATTCTGCTTTGACCTTTTTCCTACCAATTCTATACCAGATTGCCTTGTTCACTTGTTTATTGTTTGTTTATTCATTTATTCATTCTTGCAATAAATTTCTATCAAGTATGTGCTGTGTGCCAGATAATACTTAAGATGCTGAGCCTACAGGGGTGGACAAGACTGATGAGGCCTCAGTCCTTATGGAGTGGACATTCTAGTCAGGGGAGAAAAATATATTATATGTGAAAACAAATAATTAAGATATGTGCTGTAGAGAAAATAAAACCAAGTAAGTGACAGAGTGGGAGAATCAGGAGCATCGGTAGGGTAGGAGGGAAAGGCTTCTTTCAAATGTAGCATTCAGGATGAAACTGAAGAATGGGAAGGAGCCAGCCTTGTGACCATCTGGTGGAAAAGCAGCCGTGGCTGAGGAAGTTTCAGTCCGAAGGCCTCAAGGTGGGAACCACTGCCGCAGCAGGAGGAGCAGAATGAAGGCCAGTACGGCTGGAGGGCAGTGAGCTCTTAGAATGGCTTTCCTCAGCCCCCTCCTAAAACTCACTTTGGTCTCCAGGAAATCCCATGGTCCCTCAGGGTTTGGATCATCTGAGCCCTTAGGATTTGGGTCATCTTAGCTGCCAACACACCCATATGAGAAAGAGCAAGAGAGAGCCACTAAGAAATGGCAGAGGTGAGTCGGGCTAGTCAGTCCAGGCAGTCAGGGGTTGTGGGGAGAGGGCCGCAAGAGAGGGCAAATCTTTTCTTGTTTTCTTGGGACCGTTGGTGCCATACCATCTTGTAACCAGCTAGTTAGAACCCGACTGGCTTAGCAGCTGCTATCCTTGGGCAGAATTCTCCATTGCCGGATCTATCAGAACACTTGGTGCCCAGACTGGCAACTCTCCCTTTGTAGAGAACAGAGAAGTCGCAGATCACCACATTTTCTTCTCCTGGTGGCTGCTGACTGATTCCTTGCAAGCTTTTTTGATACCATAGGTCAGAGGGAGGGAAGCTATGTTTATGTTTGCTCATTCTAGTTTTTATGGTTTTTAAAGACTGAACAAAAATAGGATTGATAAATAAAGAGCATAGAGAAATAATTATCAGTTACTTAAATATTTTCAACACGCTTCACAGTAAAGAAAAACTATAAAGCCCCCTATTACACCCGGCTTGTACTTAAAAGATTTGATTGTGCAATAAAAGACTTCTGAATGCTTACACTAGTTCCTGCCTATTGCACGCACAATTTTCTTAAGTACATCAATTTGCAAGTAAACGGTGTGCATGTACATGCCCAAGAATGAACGTAACCAGCTTTTCCCTCCACCTCCTCCTCCTGGGGTTAGACAGGGTGTTGTCCTGTTTATTCTTATCTCCCAGCCAATGCGTAATAGAATAAGCAAAACATAACATGCTGCTACAAAGGGCCTGTTGTTTTCAGCCTTCTAATTGTGCTCCTTTCTGCCGAGGAAGGAAGCAGTCATAAATTTCTGTCATTATCTTAATAGTAAGGTTTCACAGCTTTGAGAAATTTTTTTTTTTTTTTGCTTGTTCTTTGTTAGCTTTGCTAACAGAAGCAAACCAAAGCAAACCAAAACCACCATACTTTAAAACAGTCCTTTTTTCAATTTCAGGAGATGTGACCCCCCCTGGTTTCAAGGCAAGATACAACCATAGTGATTCTTTCCCCTAGGAATCAGATTTTTGAGCCTTAAGTTGGTGTGCCTTTCGATTCACCATGGCTGCCAACTTCTCTGCTTTCTCCAATGTGCTGCGTACTTTTTGGTTTGTGTGTGGGTTTTGTTTCTTGTTATTGTTGCTTATTTCTCAGACTTTAAAAAATTCTCAATTTTCTTTCTGCATGAATTGTTTTAAAAAATATTTTGAATGGGCATGTCTTTCCCCTGTTTCCCTATAATATAGCTCTTTTCTGCTTTTTCAAACAGGTGGGTGTGAAGGATAGAAAGCAACTCACACCGTCCTTTTTTTTCTTCTGTAAAATTTTAATCCCTTGTTTACCGGCAGCGCTGCCGTTGCTGTAGAGATGAACAAACAGAACGAGTCTGAGTAATGAGGTACACGCAAGGTGATTTATGCCCTTCCGATGCAACCCCTTTGTTGCTTTCTTTGGGTTCAATTTCTCCATTTTGTTTTTTATTTCTCTTTTTCTTCCTAAGAAAATTATTTTACTTTGTTTCTGTCCCATGTTATGGGGAGGCACTTTTCCCTTCTAATGAGTTCTGGTTGTTTCATTTTTTTTTTAATCCTGAAATAACTGGTATTCATAAAATGATCTTCTGGAACCCTCTGAAAGCCCTTGGCTGTGGCGATTTTGTTAGTCTTGATTATACCAGTTTGTTCTAAGTTGGGCAGGTACGGAGAATGCATGTGTAGGTTCCAGGTTTTACAGATAAGGTATAGGAGGATATATAATGTCCCCAAGTCACTTAGAGCCAGGAAGTCAGAGAGACAAGTAAAATGGCCTCATCTTGGGATGGCTGTCAGAGTCCAGGGGTTCAGACTTAGGCAAGACTTATCTATCTATATATATTTGCTTCAGGGTCTCCACGTGGAAATCACAGTGTCACTGTGATCAAAGATAACATTGAAAATCAGCATTCACTATGTGCTGGTTTGGAGGCAGCCATAGAATCTGGGTCCCAGGCAAATTCATGGATCACATAAGTATTTGGGGGGGGGGGGCTGGCCTCTCTTTCTTCTATTGGAGCACCAGGCAGAGTGAACTGATAGCTTTTGGTTAAGCTAGAATCTTCTTCTTGCCACCAAACAGCTGTGTTCCTTGTCAGATCCATAAGTAGCATTTTATCATCATTATGCCATGATTCCTCACCCTCTGAAAGATTGCACTTAAGTGTTTTGTTTTCTTTGAACTGTTCTCCACACACATAGACTGACAGTCCTACCTTCAGAGAACACTGCTGGGGCCGTCCTTCAAGAGAAGTTGTCAGGCTTTTGAAAGGCCTTCCTGAAGCAATCATCCCTCTGCCTACATTTGTAATCGTCTCTCTCTATTGATGTCATCGTAGGCTCCTAATCTCTTCCAGTCCCGGAGCCTGAGATGGGCAGCACTACCTTGCCATTTTTCCATTTCAAAAAAAAAGGCTACCCCCCACCCCCCACCCTTCACCACTTACCTCTCTTCAGAAGCTTCATAACTGAATAGAACATACACTCCCTGGGTGAAAGAGAGCACTGGAGTCGAATGTACAAAATTGTCTAAATTGGGAGATTCCCAGTCTTGCAGGCTCTTTCTCCTCAGGCCACTATACAGAGTGAGCTTCTGGACTTTTTTATATGTGGGCCATGGAGCTAGGTAAGTGTTTCTTTTAAGGATAGACTTCTTTTGGGGAGAACACCAACTCCAGAAATAGTTCTCAAGCAAGGTATGATGTATGAACAGCTCTGCTTGGAGGGAGCACATTGCCTCTGTTGTATTGTGGCCAATATACAGCTGGAACGGATGGGCATCTGAGCCACAAGGCCTGTTTGCATAAAGTAGTTGAGAAATTTCCTTGTCTCTTCACCTCACCCCTAAAATGTAATTGGAAGAATATCTCAGCTACCTTTTCTTTAAGTGTTAACTTGATTATATTAAAAGGCAACAAATGTGAGAAGATACTTCTTTAAAAGATGGATAACTTTTTTTTAAAAAATTGAATACTATGTGGGAGTTGAGAGTACAATGCAAAAACCCACCCTGATTTAATCCCAGAGTGGAGCCCAGAGTAGAATGTGTTATATTTCTTGGTTAACTAGCCATACTATTTATAGAGGTGACTCCTCAGAAAGTCTAGACATTGTTCCCGGAAGAAAGAATGCCAAATCTGCAGTCATTGAACAAACCAAATCTGCCCTTCACCTTCTCAGTGAACTTGCTAAAAATAACCACCTCCCCACGTCTTACCAAAAAATGGAAATCTTGAAACTTCTTTCCAAGAGTATGAATGGTAGTTTGGCTCTTCAGCCAAGTCTTGGGATAGGCCAGGAGGAAGAGGTGCACTTGTGAGCCCAGTTGGTAACTTACCACTGGGCCTTTGTTCCTTGGAGGCCACCTTGCTGAGTTGTTGGAAACTGTAGTTGGTAGATCCATTTTTGAGTTGGTCTCCTCTAAGAGGACACCCTGAGAACCTAAGGATGGTACTTTTCTTTGGGAATAAATCAGCTGCAGTTTCTGGCTTTTTTCATATATGTGAAATACCTGAACATCCCATTGATAGCTGACAATTGGAAAGGGATGGATCGACAAAGTCAAGAATTCATTTGATAAACACATCAATGGACAGGTTTGATGAATGTTAGTGATGTTGTGGCCACAAGGAAATATAAGATCTTTAGCCTTAATCAGGATTTTCTAAAAGCGAGTTTCAAGGAAGACTGGTTTTGTGGAATGTTAATAATGTGGGAAAAGGAACTTTTGTGGGTTAATTAGTTTAGGAAGTGAATGGATTAAACAAAGTTAAAAGAGATTTTTTACTGGAGGGCTTCTAAGAAAGCCTTTAATATCCTTATTATCCTGATTTAATATCCTGGCGTATCTGTGCCTCTTGAAGACAGAGTCAGGATATACAGCAGTCCCCCAAACGTTGTGCCGAGGGATCCCCCTCTGCAATGAGCATTTTGTGGGACCATTGTGGTTTCAAAGCACACCTCCTCAAAACACACTTTGGAAAATGGTTCTATTCAGAAATATCTGGGAGACACTCTGATTCAATGGATTTGAGGTGGGGTCTTGGCATCAGGAATGCTAACAGGCTGGTTATGCTGCAGATGTTAGATACTGGTAGCAGTGTGTACTGGGTGGGGAATCTGTGGGATGTCTCTGGTGTCACCTGGGAAGCTTACACTGACTCCATACCCTGGTGTCTTCTCTCAAGTGAGAAAGTCAGACTGAAGAAAGAGGCTGAGGCATGCTAGTGAGTGGGTGGGAAAGGTTCTCTGGTGGTGCTCCCTACTTGTCTGTTGCTTGGAAAGAAGCTGTGCTCCCTATGAGCTGCACCCAGTCACAGACGGGGACTTTGGGCAAGTCCCTGGGCCTCCCTGGCCTAATTTTATTCTCTGGAAAAGTAAGGGGTTGATTTAGAATAGCCTGCAGAGTGTCTTAGAACCCTAACATTCTTTGATTTAATTAGATTTTTTATTTGAGCAGGGGTGGGAGTAATTCAATTTTGTGCAGCAATTTAACATACATATATATTTTCTTTTTGATGTAAGAGCTAGTTAGATCATGAGGCTTGGAATTTCTTGGACTCCTTGGGCACCTAGACAGCAGTAGGCATTTAAATTTTAGGCCCCCAAGCAGAAGTTTCAGAAGGGGCCTCTCTTGTCCCTAGTTAATTGCAAAATAAACAGATCTCAAGGGCAGGGGCCCCTTCCTTTCATAATAACCGCCTCTGCTCTGTACACCATCAGTGCAAAATAGCATTTTCAAATACTGCATCAGGAGTGGATTCCACTGATGAAGGCCTTCTTCCTTCAACCCAGTAATTTACTGCTCAGACCTCCTCCTTTGGTCTTTCCAGAGTTATTGGCTAACTTGCTCCCCTCCCTGAGTCTCTTGTTTTTAGCTTCCAGATATCTCCATTTGTAAGCTAATAAGTTGCACGTACATATGTTTGAACAGTTGTCAGGCTTGTCTGCTGCTCAAACTGTGCTTTGGTTTAAAACAAACAACAACAGAGAACCCAGAGCGGGGGTTAGATGAAGACATTTCAGTTGTGCCTGCAGGTGGTGTTGTTTTGACCTTGACAGTCAGTTTTAAACGACCTGTCAAGCACCTTTTTGTGCTTCTGGGCACATCCACCTGGAAGATATTATATCCCCTAAGCTTTATGTGCCCCAGCAGGCAGGCACCAGGTTCCTGGATTTTGTTTTCATTGATGGAGGGTTAATGCATGCATGGCAGAACTGTACTGAGGGGGCCCAGCTACAACCCTGTTTTCCTTTAATTCTGGTTTCTCTTCTCCCTTGGCCTTCTCCTCCCTTACCTGAGACCCTTTCCCCATGGACTACCTCCATACTCCATCAGCCCTCCCTGCTTGACAGCCACCCTTTGGCTTCAAACCATTTCTTCTTGGCTTTGATATCTCTTTGCAGAGCTGCAAGCAATCAGGAGATTATGGGCCCCAGAGCTCAACAGGACTCGCTGCCTGGTAAGGGGGCTCAGGCCCCAGTCCCCAGGCCACACTACATGGAATCAGACCCAGAAAGCCTTCCCTGGCCCCTGTGCCTGTTCTGGTAACCACCCCTAGTGTAGCTCCCCTGAAGTGGCACATCCTCAGCTTAAGTGTCTGGAGAGACCTCTTCAGGAATGATTCTGACCCTCCCTATGTGGTTCCGGGTTGCCTCTGTTGCATGTTTGAATTTTATCTTTTTTTTTTTTTTGAGACAGAGTCTCATTCTGTTGCCCAGGCTAGAGTGCCGTGTCGTCAGCCTAGCTCACAGCAACCTCAAACTCCTGGGCTCAAGGGATCCTCCTGCCTCACCCTCCCAAGTATCTGGGACTACAGGCATGTGCCACCTTGCCCAGCTAATTTTATATATATATATATATATATATATATATATATTTTAGTTGTCCAGTTAATTATTTCTATTTTTTTAGTAGAGACAGGGTCTCACTCTTGCTCAGGCTAGTCTTGAACTCCCGAGCTCAAACGATCCTCCCGCCTTGGCCTCCCAGAGTGCTAGGATTACAGGCATGAGCCACCACACCCAGCCTGAATTTTATCTTTTTAAAGTTGGAGTCTCTCTCATGCCCTCGGTGGCCAACATGCCTGTGTTAGGATGTTGGGGTGAGGAGAATGAATGGACAAAGGAAAGGAACTCGTTGGATTCAGGCTCATACCCACCAACACTTGGATAGTTTCCAGTTATTTGAGGATACAGATGAAGGCTCTTTATCCAAGGAACACCTCTTCCTTGGCTTCCATGGCCGAGGCCCCAGTCTGTTGAAGGAGATCTGTACTGTATTTCTAAAGGTAGAGATGAGGGAGAGGGTGCTTGTTCTCAAGACTAACTGTATATTTTCTCATTCTGTAATACTTCCTCCAAAGTTGGAAAGAAAAAGGCCCAGATCTAGATATTTACCTCACTAATAGATATCACCACCAGCAGTGTGCTCCACCATTCAGTCAGCTTTTATTTTATTTTATTTATTTTTATTTATTTATTTGAGACAGAGTCTCGCTATCTTGTTCCAGCTGGAGTGCCGTGGTGTCAGCCTAGCTCACAGCAACCTCAAACTCCTGGGCTCAAGCAATCCCCCTGCCTCAGCCTCCCAAGTAGCTGGGACTACAGGCATGAGCCACCATGCCCGGCTAATTTTTTCTATATATTTTTAGTTGGCCAATTAATTTCTTTCTATTTTCAGTAGAGACAGGGTCTCGCTCTTGCTTAGGCTGGTTTCCAACTCTGGACCTTGAGCGATCCTCCCACCTCGGCCTCCCAGAGTGCTAGGATTACAGGCGTGAGCCACTGCGCCCGGCCTCAGTCAGCTTTTAGGGGCATGTGTGGGAGAGGGTCCCTGCCTGGTCCCTTAGATACCTTGCTGAAATCTGACTTAGGGTCTGAGAGGAAGATCTGTGTTTATCAACCTGTCCTCTCCAGACTCTAGGGATCTTCCCAGGCCATGGCAGTGCATCACAGTCTCCTGCAAGGGCACAAACCACTTATTCTTTATATCCCTCTGCCCTAAGGGCACCTCAGTATGGGAATCTTATTACTTAACTTTGGCACGAGTCCTGCCCTGGGATTTCCCAGTTGGAATGCAGAGTAGAGAAGGCTGACAAGTATGTTATGTGAGAGAGACTGGCCCATGTTTCCTACCGCAGGAAGGAGCCTGATCTCAGAGAATGTAGGAGAAGTAGAATAAGGGAGAGAAATGGCATTCACTTGTGTGCCCTTCCCATGGTTCTTCAAATAAGGGCTCTATCTGGTCCAATCTATTTGAGTTGAATTTCTGTTGTTTACACGCATAGCCCAGACTAATTTACAAGGGGCAATTCCTTTTTGGTTTTACACACAAAAGCCTCAGTTAGACCTTGGGATTGGGAAAGGGAGTCTGTGGCTTTGAGTAAACCTGACAGTGTCTGGATCCTTCCCCTTCTGGCCTTCTGATTCTTTAATGATGACACCCCCTGACTTTAAACTAACTCTCTACAGCTTTCATAGTGTCTTCAGATAGATATCTTTTCATTTGACCCTCACAAACAAGCTCCAGGCCCTTCCGTGGCCCTGTTGTCATAGGCTCCCCGGAGCTTCCTTCAAGACTGGCCCCTGTCCTGCCTCTTAGCAGCTTGTGATGAGACTGGATCCCTGCTACTCAGAGAGGCCCCTCTGCCCTGCCCCTCTGATAATTTTCCACCCACCAGGCAGGGCAAGCTCTGCTTTCTGCTCTGCTGAGGAGTTTATCATCCAGAGTGATGAGTCCCAGCAGGTGCTGACAGCTGGATCAGGGCCTGGGCTTCTGCACCTCTTGGCCTCTGAGGCACAGGGCAAGTGGATCCTAATGATGGTTGTTAGCTGAGCTGGGCAATGGAAGTGTGTAGACCTGCTTAGGGGTTGTGAGCTAAGCAAGGGCAAGCCCCAGGCAACCAAGTGCACTTCATATCCTGTGCCCCGTGGGAGGCAGTATAAGATGAAGGAAAGAGAGCATTGATCTTGGCGTCAGAAAGACTGATGCCAGCCCCAGCTCTGCTGTTGACTGCTGTGAAACCCTGCCCAGTTCCTTGCTGGTAAGCTGCCATAGGCTACCAGGACTCCAGTGCAGATTAGATAAGACCATGTATAGACAGCTGGTACATGTTAGACCCTCAGCAAATACTGATTCCTTGCTTCAGTAGTCTTAGAGAGAAATTTGGTAGTTTTGTGGGTCAAAAAGCACATAAGATTTGTGGCTTATTAGTGTAAATCACAAACTTTGCAGTCTCTGTCAACCCGGAGTGCCCATGATTTTCTGAAATAATAGCTCCAGGGAGAAAATAGGAATAGGTGTGATGAGTTACCATGGTAGTATGACAACATGAAATGTTTGTTACAGAATTGTTGAGTCCAGATTACATAAATTGTACAAATAGAATTATTTCTCAATTCACCAAAGGAGCATTTAGAGTAGCACCTACATTTTTGTTAGTTCTTCTTTCAAGACTGTAGCTTGAACTTTAATAATTTAAATAAACATATTAACTCTTCTTCCCCAAGAAAAGAAGGTAAAGAAGGCAGTAGAATAAAACCTGACATTTTTTGGTTCAGGTCAAAATGCATTTCTTAGTTCCTTTTCCACATCTAATAACAAATAAAAAGAAATCTTGTGCCTGATCTTCTGGGGACTTGGGATCCCACCTGGATTCAACAAAGCTATCTGAGCCCTGTCTGTTTGCCTGGTTTCCAGCCCTGCTGGGGTTCTGGTCCCACCAGTTAGACAAAGCTCTATGTCCTTGACCTCTTTTCCTGTCACTTTGGATCAGAGATTGAGCCCTGTCAGCTCCTAAAGCAGCTCTGATCTGTTTTCAGTATTATCAGAGCAATTATCTGACCTGTGTTTGAAAGGACCACGTGACGGAAACTTCTGAAAGAGCCCTGTGTCACCATATCTGCCTCCTCTGAATGGAGCCAGGGAGGCTCTGAGTCAGAAGGCCAGGACCAAGCATGTGACCAGCCGCTGTGCGGAGTCAAGGTAGCCTCCTGTGCGCTGTTCTTCCTTCGAATGCAAGTCCCACCCCCCTGTCTTCACCAGCCAGCTCCCCAGAAGCAGACACAGCATTTTGTAAATAGTACTTGTCTGTCTTCGCTGAGGTAATCCTGTAGGCCAGAATGGAATATCTCAAGACACTTTTGCCAAAGGAATTTAATTTTACAAAAGGATCAACTTTAAAAGGCCTTTGAAAAGTACGTTTCTTTAGTGCAATTTTTTTCTGTTTTTATTCCCCACCTCTGTTGTCATCTAGCTCGCTCCTCCCATTCATTCCTTAAGTGGGAGCTTTTTGTATAACCTTCTGTGTTTCTTCATGCAGGTCCAAGCCAGTAGGACTGTATAGATTATTATCCTTCCTCCCTTTTCTTAAACAAACGGAGATAGAACACACACCCTGTTTTACACTGGGCTTTTGTCACTTAACATTATATCCTAGATATAATATTAGGCCTTAAAGAGTTTCTTTTTCTTTTTTATTTAGCTGCATAGTATTCTATTCTGTAGATGTTATGAGTTTTACTTTTCCGAAATAGGGATCTTTGAGTTTTTTCCAATATTTTACTATTGTAAACAATGCTGCATTGAGCGCCTGGTGCATTTTAAGGAGTCAGTAAATCACAAAGATTTCATTAACATATCCATCATATTTGGGGAAGTGAAGATGCGCCTGTTTCTTACTTACCCCTTGCTATAGGTGGAACGACATGACATTTCTTTTTTATTTATTTATTTTTTATTTTTCCTATTATTTCATCATATAATGGGGGTACAAGTATTGTTAGGGTTACATACATTGCTCCTACCACCCCTCCTCCCCCACACATGCCAGAGCTTCAAGCGAGTCCAATCGCCAGGTGGCACGCACCGCACACATTATGTAACTCTACACTTCCTCCCCCCTCCCGCCTGCCCTCCATCCAACAAAAGATTTTTTTTTTAACATTTTGGATACATTGTATAACTTTGCCTCTCCCTAAGAAGGGTTAGAGGTGTGCCCTTCCCCCCTACAATGCTTGCCACGTCCCTATGATGTGGGTCTTGCCCCCCCCAAACCCTGGTGAACACTACCACCATTTGAGCACCATAGTTTTAATCAGTCAGTACCAATTTGATGGCGAGTAGATGTGGAGCCCATTTTCCATATCTTGTGTC
>CAUYPO010116975.1:0-23974 GCA_963574435.1 Cheirogaleus major
GTATGTTTATGGCAGCACAATTCACTATTGCATGGTCATGGAAACAACCCAAGTGCCCGTCAATTCATGAGTGGATAACTAAAATGTGGTATATGCTCACAATGGAATATTACTCAATCTTAAGAAACGACAGTGAGCTAACACCGTTTATGCTATCCTGGATTAAGCTTAAACCAGTTATCTAAAATGAGGCGACACAAATGGAAAATGGGCTTGACATCTACTCGCCATCAAATTGGTACTGACTGATTAAAACTATGGAGCTCAAATGGTGGTAGTGTTCACCAGGGTTTCAGGGAGCGGGCAAGACCCACATCATAGGGATGTGGCGAGCATTGTCAGGGTAAAGGGCATACCTCTAACCCTTCTTAGGCAGAGGCAAAGTTATACATTGTATCCAAAATGAAAAAAAAAATCTTAGTCGGATGGAGGGCAGGTGAGAGGGGGGAGGAAGTGTAGAGTTACATAATGTGTGCCATGCGCGCCACCTGGGGATTGGACTAGCTTGAAGCTCTGACATGTGGGGAGGGAGGGGTGGTTGGGGCAATGTATGTAACCCTAACAATATTTGTACCCCCATTATATGATGGAATAAAAGATAAAAAATAACCCATCACTTTGTCCTGTAAAATGTTCAGAAAAAAAAGAGAAAAAAGTGACATTTTCAGTCTTTGAGTATATCATAGTGTTTTAATTATAAATAATTTGAATGCATTTAGTATAAGAAATCTCATTCTCTAACTTCTTTTATATTATATATTGTTATAATTTTGATAGTCCACTCAGGTTGATCTCATTTTATTTCTCATATTATTTGACAATAAAAGGAAAGTCTTAATTTTAGAGCATAAGTTCAAATAAATAACCAAATTGGGCAACTTATTTATCCCATTTAGTGAATTAATTATTCAGTACCCCTTTTGTCATTAAAATATAAAAGATCTGAAAAGATTTTATTTTTATAGTTATTCTGATATGGCTTCCTAATTTTTGCTTATGATTTTAGCTATCTTTCTGTTTTATTGCTTTCATATTTCTAATAAAGAAAAACCAGTGATTCGCATGCACATTGCGCTTCATATGGCAATTAGTTTTCAACTTTTTGTGTAGTATGGCTAATAATTTAGAAAATATGGATAACGTGTGGTGAAAGAAATCAAATAAAAATGACTGAATACTAGGGAACTCGACAATTAGCACATCCATGCCTCTCTCCTCTTCCCTTTTTTCCCCCATTTTGTTCATGTGATCTTAGCTTCAGCATTTCTAATTCAATATGTGAAATATTGATAGATAATAACCATTTTTTGTACTTTGTGGATAAATTCTCTGTGAGGCTTAAAATTGAATAACTGAAAACTCATATTAATTAAGTTTGTAGATTTTAGATTTCCAGTTACTTTTCAAGTGAAACTGTGATTGTTGTGTAAGTGGACATCTTCATAGTTTCGTGGTCAGTGTGGACACAAGAAAATAATTCTTACTTATGCAGAATCACCATCTGGCACAGTGCGATTGATCCGCTAGTTCATATTTACAGTGGTCTGTATACCTATCACAAAGAGAAACTTGATGATTGATAAAACTGGAGTGAGATAATTATGGATGTTCATTGATTATTTGAGATTTTAAGGATCTCTTAGAATAATTGATACAGGCTCAAATACATATCCCTCTGTGAATGAAGTGAATTTTTAAAAATATTTTCATTAGGTTGATGATATAGTTTTGTTCTTGTGTAGATCTTCCAGGATCAGGGAGATAGTACTTTTTCTCTACTTTGACAAATTTCTCTTTCTGTTTACCTTTTATTAATATTTATTAGGCTTTTATTTGTGTCATACAGAGCTAAATTCTAGATAAGTAGCAATAAAAAATAAATATAAACTAGTCTACATCAAATAACTTATCCAATATTATTTTCCCAAAATTTCTCAACATATTTGATTCAATCCATTCCAATTACAATTCTATGTCACATATTTGATGTTTGCTTTTTAAAATAAATTTTTGGAAGTCTTTTCTTTTCCAGGTAGACTAAGTTCAGTTAGATACATAGATGTTTCAGTAGGTTTTTTCTACTACTATAGTTTTTTCTCCTCTTGATTTTTATAATACTAATAGTCTCGTCCAGGCATCCTCAAACTATGGCCCGCGGGCCACATGCCACCCACCTAGGACATGTATCTGGCCCCCTGGGTGTTTTTGCCGCCGCTGCCTGTCTTGCTTAGCAGCCGACTCGTCCCAGGCTCACAATGTGCACTCTCCAACGGTCTGAGGGACAGTGAACTGGCCCCCTGTTTAAAAAGTTTGAGGACCCCTGGTCTAGGCCATACAAGAAAAGATTGATTTGTGTCCATCTTTTTATTTATTTGTGATGTATATTTGCTATTTTTATCTAATTAGATCATAAGCTTTTTGAGGACAAGTATTATATCTTGTATGTTTCCTTTATCATTGAAATGTAGAGGCTGACATTGCTGATCTAGCATAAACCCAATAAAGACATATATGCTGATGTCTCATTTGCAAATTCTACTAGCAATATCTTTTAAAGTGAGATTTTGATGGCTATTCTTACCATATTTCCATATGATTAATTTTTCCCTGTATTCCAGTTGATAATTGACTGACTGAATAAATCTTCACACTCCACCATCAATGTGTTGAGGGAATGAGTGAGTGTACAGATGATAAGACAAGAAATACAAAGCCTGCAGATTATTATGTTTGATATTTTCTAATTTCTACTCCACATCCACTCCCTAACACCCTTCATAATTTAATATGTCTTAAGAAACTGACTTGTTGGTCCTGCTTCAGTTAGGCTTCTTGTCCTCTAGTTTCTATGTGGTTTTAGCCAATAGGGAGCAAAGATTAGAATATATTTTTCCCCAGATCCCTTCCTGATAGGCTTAACCCGGCCATCACTGAATTTCTCTTCCTCAGGCCACAGTTCCTGTCCAGAGGCCCTCTCAATTTATCTCTAGCTCTCTCTGCATTCTGGTTGCCTCTTCTTCTCTTAGTGTCTTCAGGACTAGCAGTGATAAATACCCAATGCTTGCTACTTATGGGGTGTTTCCTTTGATGTTTTCCCTTAATCCTGCTCTCATATTGTAAATGAATTTGTTCCATCATCAATCAGTTTCCTCAATTATTCTAGTTGTGCTATGTTTTGTTTTGTTTTGTTTTTTTCTTTTGGGACTCCAAATGCTTTAAGTGCAGGATGAAAAGATGACTAAATTTTCTCTCTTTTATACTTAGTTGACTTTACACTTCTCTTCAGAGAAAATATTTGTATTTGATATCAATGAACTGAGCTTTATGGTTGGTGATGTTTAAATAAATGTAACCAAGGCAACACCACCTCCAAGGGGGGTAAATCAGCTCAGATTGACCTTCTGGAGAATTAAGTGGATATAGAAAAACATATTGGCAAGGAAGCAGTGGCATTTACCAGCTTCTTAAATAGGCATTGGGTTCTCTGCTTTCTTAAATCCTTAAGAAGGGTAACTGAAAAGATTCCAGAGTGATTTGACAAGTTTGAAAGCACCATATAAAAGACATTGGTTGACATCTTGTCATGTTAACTTTATCTCTGCCAAGTCAGATGTTCCTATTCTCCTCTACTTGATGTAAGATTAAGGTGCCTTATGACAGATGGTTTTAAAATGTACATTCCATTCCATCTGGTCTCAAATGGAAAAATGAAAGTCACCCACAACTTTTCCTCTGCATATTGCAGTGAGAGGATTCTCAAAAGTGAACTTTAATATTTCACAAAGGAATTCCATAAAATTCTCATGATGCAGGATTCCAACTATCTTTCCATTATAAACATTTTTGCCACTGCCACCCTGGATAAGACAAAATTTGGAAATAGAAAAAGTTAACTTTATAAAGTTCCAGAATTATTTCATGAAAACGGCACTTGGCTCAAGTTTCAGTGATCTTTCTGTTCCCTTGCAATTTTGACAATCTTTCTTTCAGGTGAAAGATTCACCTGAAATAATACTAGTTCTTACTCACTAGTCTATTCTGTTATAGAAATGATAGAAAACATTTAATGTAGATTTAATCTTACTATTTGCATAATAACTAAATAGAAACTTTAAGCAAAGAAACAAAATTCTAATTGTGGCATTTTAGTGTCCCCAGCAAATCAAGTCGAGGTGGCTTTATGGATCCAGAAGAATGTTCTCAGTGTATTGAATTTTCCCAACAAAATTTCTTACTTACACTGATCCAGTGTTCACAGTTTTAAAAACATTAGTTTGAATCAATTCTGTAGCAGATGCAATGAAATTTAATTAAATATTATTAGTGTTTATATAATTTTTCATTAAGGAGAGACTATTCTTTAATTGTAGCCAGCAGGTTTCTTGTTTTATGATAAAAGATAATTAAGTGGGATTGGAGATCATATGAAAATTGAATGCAATGTAAATATGACTATTATGTAAGCTGGGGTAAATTCTTTCTCTGACAAAACATATCTGTACTTTGGTTCAAAGTTATGTATAATCATGAAATAGAGTTATAAAAGTATTAACCTAAGATTAAGAAAATACATTTATAGTAATATGATAATACATTTATAATAATTTAAAAAGCAATTATTAATAACCAATATTTATATAAAAAGTTTAAACTTCATTGTTATATTCACATATGGTATGTGTGTAATATATGCATATAACGTATATGTGAATAAATCTATGTGACAGAATTTTTTAAAACAATGTTAAGTGATGCTTCACTGAAGAATTAATGTTTTATTAACTACTCAATTCATTCCTCTGCATCTTTATTTCTAATTAGGAAATGAAAGAATATAATTCTCATATTATTTATCTATTTCACCCTGTTGATATGTGGAGTATGCGGTGTTCTGCAAAATGTGTGGGGAATTTTTTTCTAAGAAAATTTTTATGGATGTCTTAGAATATGATTACCTGGAATAGTCAGCTAGTGTATTAATAGATGTAACACTTTTCCTTTAATTGTTTAATGTTTAATTAATTTACTGAAAATTAACTCCATTTCTGGCAGCCACTGTTTATGTGCAATTTAGAGCACAAGTTATTAGTCACATTGCTCATTAGAAATATATTGTCATGGAAAAAATGTTATTGCTATTTCTTTCCTCTTTTCATCTTTCTTTTCTTCTTTCAAAAGTTCATGTGGACTGCCAAGTCTGTGTCTAAGACTGGGCTAAATATAGTAGGTAGAACAAAAAAGTCATATATGATTCATGCTTTTGAAGCCCTATATTCTAATGGTAGAACAGAGAAACTTTAAATTTATGATGCATACTAGTAACAACAAACAAACAGCCAAACGAGTAGAAAACATGTCATGACCAATTGGAATTTATTTTTCCCAGGAATGGATGGAAAATTCATCATTTGAAAAGAAATCGATGTTAAGTTACCATTTTAAGAAAGTAAAAGGGAAAAATACACACAATCATATATCAATTGATACATGAAATGCAGTTGACAAAATTCAACATCATTTATGTCAGGAACTCTGGCAAGCTAAAGTACCTGATGAATGGCACTTACCCAAACCTAACATTATTCTTTTTGTTTTTTAATTTTTTTTTTATTTCAGCACATTATGGGGATACAAATGTTAAGGTTACCTATATAGCCCATGCCGCCCTTCCTCCTTCGAGTCAGATTAACATTATTCTTAATTGTGAATGTCTGAAATATTGTTCCCTAAGACACGGGAATACTGCTTCCATTTAACATTGTACTGGATGTCCTGGAAACTGCAATAAAGCAAGAAAAATGAAGTCATGAAGATTGGAAATAAAGTAATAAAACTCTTTATTTGTAAACAAAATGATTCTTTAAGCAGAAAATCCCAAGAATCTACAGAAAATCTCTATGAGGTGAGTTTATAATATTGCAGGGTACAAAGAAACATACGAAAATGAATTTTATTTCTGTATCTTGGAAAATCAACATTTGAAAGTCAATATAGCATGCCATTTTTATCTCCCCAAAATATTGAAATACCTTAATACATGTAAAAAATCTGCATGCTAAAAATGCAAAATGGAGATAAAAAGAACAAGTCTGTTATCAAAGAAGACATACAATGTTACTTTTTAAATATATATGAATATTTTAGACACATCTTGGAGTGAAGAAAATTTTAATGTAATTTATATATTAAACAACAATGTGTAACTGTACCTTATAATTGAAAAAGTATAATGTTATATAATTTAATAGTAATTATAAAAACTATTATTTTAAAAAATGATTATTAATAACTTTAAAATACCTAAATAGGGAAACTGACTGCTATTATGATTATTACAAAAGCACATTTACATGAATACTATAGAAAAAACACAATATCACTTTCAAGTCATATATGACTGTTATATTATTATCCAAAATAATGCAAAAACTCTATTTAATATTTAGTTTATTGTAATTTAGAAAATGAGATGTTTTTTCAATCTCATTTAAGATGAGATCTGGTGTGTTCAAAGCAATCCCTATTAAAATACTAGTATCATTTTCACAGATCTAGAAAAAATAATTCTAGAAAATAAATAAATAAAATAAAGTAATTCTAGAAAAAATAATTCCACACACACACACACATATATATATATATAGTAGTAATGTTCATTGGGTGTTGGGCAGATGGGAGGGGGAGGAGAGGATGGGTATATTCACACATAATAGGAGTGATGTGCACTGTGGGATGGACAAGCTTGAAGCTCTGACTCAGATGGGACAAAGGCAATATAAGTAACCTAAACAATTGTATCCCCATAATATGCTGAAATTAAAAAAATTAAAAAAACGAGAACTTTAAAAAAATGAAAGAATATATACAAATAGTTAGCAATTGAATGCAACAAGATTGATTTTTTTCTTTTTTCAGGAAAATAGTATTGTGATAAGCATGTCTGAGGAGATCTCTCCATGAGCTGATGTCTAAGAGAAGCTGGCAAACTTACACTTGGAAAAAAATACAATTCAATGGATCCCAAGTTAGAACAAATTAAAGTTAATGAACCATTAATGGTTTCTGTGGCTGCTGAAGCCAATTGCAGGCTGGACTGTGTTGTATGAACACTGGACATTTTGGCAATTCTTCTGCACAAATGAACATTCAAGGCTGCTTCTTATTGTCAAAGTTGAAGTTGACTTTCCTAGATTCTATGACTAGGACCAAAATAAAAAAAAACAAGAAAACAACAACTTATGTTCCAAAGAGTAAAGGGGAAACCAACATTGAGATTAAGAATTATGGATACCAGCAAGCTATTTGACAGAGACCAAAACCATTTGCCCCCCAAAATTGTTTTATTTGAAATCATAAAGGCTTGATAGTCATATTTAAACAGTGTGTGTTTGTTTAAGTTTGGAAAGGACTGATAGCTATTCAACCAAATTCTATTTGTCTTCTCACAGGACACTCATCTAGACTACATTTCCCAAAGTCTTTGTAATTAAGGGAGTATAAAGGAAAATGAGCAGAAGAGGCGTGTGCCTCTTCCATTCCCAGCCCATGTTCTACCAAGCTCCACCAAGCTTTTTCTCTCTTCTGTCTGGCTTGGATGGGGATGCCCAGGGTGACCCTGAATGTCATAGATTGAAGATATCAAAATCTCAGTCATCTTTGAGTCCTTCAATGATGGCATGAAGGACAAGTGATTCCCCCTTGGAACATAAACAAGAAATATGTTTGTTTTGAGACATAGCATATATTACTTATTTGTTAGAGCAGGCTAGGATATCCTAATGAATAATATATATATATATGTATATACATATGTATATACATATATATATTTGTAATACTTTTATTTTTCTTTTAAATTATAAAATAGAAATGACATATTTAAAAGTTGTCTTATCTCTGAGACTCACCAGAAATAAAACACACCTATTCACTGGGTCTACGATTGGTATAAAAGAGCATGATGGTGATAATTTTGAATTTTGGCTCTCTTATTCCTATGACCTCAGCTAAGACTGTTTATCGTTCTGAGCTTTTAAATGATTTTAAATCATTCTCTTAATCAGTGTCAAGTCATGGCAGGCATCTCAATTTTAGGCAGAAAAAAATCTCAGGTGGAAACAACCATCTCATGTGTGTTCCTTAAAAATTACTCCCATTTTAACAACCATAAACTTTGAACTACAAAATAGAAAAAAACAATAAAAGTAAAACATGCAATTCAATTTACCTATTCAGATATAATTTGTATTTTACTTAGCTTTTATATGCTGGAAGTTGAAAATATAGCAGCACTGACTCATTTAATATGATCCAAATAAATTTTGAGGATAAATACTTTAAAAAACTGTTTAGTTTTACTTGTGATCAAATAAATATTTTGCTCTTTAGTGTTTTATTTAACAAACATTTTTATCTTAAGAAGTAATATATGCGACAAAGGAAATAATATGTGGAGAAATCATTATTTTTAAGGTAAGTGTATTACAAATCTTTTTGGGACTCACTAGCTTATGGATTCTAGATAAAATTCTTTTCTTAAATCATGGCAATTAATACCTGTTAGCAGCCAAATTGGAGGCCCTCATTTCTTCTGCTGTTATGTTTCTTTGAGAGTTGTCACAGGGAAAGTGTTCAGGAGGGATCTGTGTAAGTAATAGGTGCTTACAAATTGGCAGTTGGTCACAATAATTTACAGTCCCTTCAGCATCAATTCACCATTCTCTGTTCACTTGTATTGATGTTACTTCCACTGGCCAACCATGTTAATGATCCTGCTAAAGCCACTAGTGGTTTTTGCAGACTCTCAAATACTTATGCCCCCTGGGATGGCTACTGTCCTCCAATCATTGGGGCATTTTTGATACATTATTATTTTTACTCATTCCTTTAAATTCTCAGAAAATCAACAAGTTTCAAAAATTTATATAAATATCATGGCTAAATCTGAAAAGATAATGGTGATAATGAAGATTCATAAATAATAAAAAAGAACAAATCAATGGAATTAACATATTATACAGAAGGGCCACATAGTTCTTCTATTAAGATTGGTCCTGGGTTGATTTTTTAAGGTATGGACATGAAGATACTATGATTCCAAATGATAACATGGAAAAGATAACATGGAGATAACATTTTGCCATACAATTTTTCAATATTTTTCCATAAAATGGTGCATTTCATCTGGAAGTATGTGTTTAAAACTTGCTTATTTTATGTAACAGACAAGAACAATATTGCCATTCCAATTCAATTCACAAATGGCTTTTATTGCAGCAGCCATGGATCAAGCACATATTTTACTCTTCAAGCAGATGGCTGACTATGTGTCTTATGATATGATTATATGACTATAGGAAGAAGATTATCATAATTGTACAAACAATGTTTTTCCTTTCTCCCAAATCAAGAAAATTCTCCTTTTTGTGTTTCTTTTCTTTTTTTTTCCTTTTTTGTGGTACAAGAAATATTTCCATCATTTATACACCAAAGAGTAAAACATCTGGGATCAATCTTACTGATATATTATTAAGCAAAATAAATCAGATACAAAAGAGTAGTACTGTATGATTGAAGAGCAGAAAAAACTAATGTGTTAGGATATACTAACTAGGTAGGATAGTGCTTACATTGGTTAGGAATAATGAATAGGAATGAGTACAAAGGAGATTTTTGAGGTGCTAATATTTCCATTTTCAATTTGAATGCTGATTACAAAGGGGCACCTACTTTATCACAGTTAACTGAGTTTACATATATTAATATATATATATATGTCACTTCCCATATATATTTATACCCAATAGTTTGAGAACACCATAAACTATTTTTCATCTCACTATCTTTATTTTCAAAACTTGATATTGTTAGTGATCTATTAGATAAGTGTCCCAATTTGTTTCACATGCAAGATTCAATAGGTAAGATTATTCCAGCTTTGAATAAATTGATTCTAATAATTACATCCAATAAATAGGACTTACAAACATAGATAAGTCAAGACATAGGAGAGAATTTTTTTTTTTTAATATGCTTAGCATCCTTTGGAAAATTCCCTAGCATCAGGATCCTGAACTTTGTTTGAGTCATCTAGTCTTGTTCATCTTCTGTGGGCCTCACCTTGTTATTTCATGTGGCATACTCTGCATGAGTATCTCCATTTCTCCATATCTCAGACCGTTTTTACTAAAATTAATTTTTGAATAGTAAGGTAGAGACTTTATTAATTGATTTTGCTTCCTTCCTATATGTTCTTTATAATTCTGCCATGGGCTATACTTGAAAATGTGTGTGCTTTAAATTTCTTTGAATTCTGTCCACCACTTCTCTGAGGAGTCTGGAAATAGGCATTTCTTGATCAGTGGCAGACTTCTCCCCTAGCTGGGGTTAGGATGGGTACTTGAGGATAGCAAATAAATTTCCATTGGAGAGAAAAAAACTCTTCCCGTTTGGAGGTAAGGATAAAAACAGATCTCTCTTTTGTTCATCATATATGGCTATATGGCTAGATAGTAATAGTGGCTCTTTATAATTTAATAATTTAATCACTTAGTTTCCAAAATTAAGTCAGTTATTTTGACACCCCTACTTCCAGTTATTTACTTCTTAATATTACTGTGGACTTATCTCTTAGGCCTGGTGAATACAGTATTTGTGGGACCCATAGCTTATACACATGGAGGCACACACTAAAAAAAATTTACAAAATTATAATTGTAAATTTAGATATGCAAGTAGATATTTATTCAGAATGATAGTATTTAACCAGGTTGATTACTGGTAAGCGTTCAGCAAATGAAAGGTGCTAGAACTTTTGCTTCAATAGCTTCAGGTTAAAGCTACCTCAGCCACAAGGTTTTTTGTACTGGTTCTAGTTTAGAAAATTCCTTGCCTCAATGTTCTGATGCTTATTTCTGTGGCCTGGTCCTAAACTTGTTTTTGTCATTCTAGAATTGTAACTGTAGGTTGTCTTATTAAAAAGAAAAAAGAAAAAAAAAGCCATAATTCTCTTTTCTATCTGAGATCTACTATTTGGTGTTCCTAATAGAATGTCCTTCTGTTACCTGTGTGCCCATTTTTCTCATGTCTATAGGACTTTGCCCGCACTGGTAACTTATCTAAAATACCTCTCATCAGGTGCCTGGCTAGCTCAGTTGGTAGAGCATGAGAATCTTAAAATACCTCTCCTCCTTGTGAAATAAAGGTATTCTTACACATTCTTTAAAGTTTATTTTAACTGCAACACACTAAGATAGACTCCTTTTGTAGTGCTCATGCCATGTTCTCGATGCCTCTATGGCACTCACCTCATTGTGTTATGTGTTTCCTTATCTTTCTCACACATTGTGTTGCATTGTTTTCAAGCTCAAGGATTGTGCTTCATTTACTGTACGTCCTTACTGAATTACCTCACAATAATTGATTCATACTATATAATTATAAATGTCCATTGACTGCCTGAAACTTAAATTATAAATCTTACTTTCGGTGAAAAACTATCAGGGCATTATAATACACAGTCTTTGATCACACCAATTTTTGTTGTTTTGTTCTGTTGTCCCTGAAAGCAATGTGTGTTATTGTGTACGTGTGTGTATGTGGGTGAGCACGTATGTTTTATTATATTTTTGTTACCTTTTGGAAGATTTCATATGAAAACTGTAGTATCTATTTTCTAAAAACAGGTTGAAATAGTACATGACAATCCTGAATAGAAGAATATTTGGAAATAACTTGCCCATATCTCTCTTTTCACTCCCAAATAATGTCCTACAACATTTAATCAAGGGAAAAAATTAAACAAGAATTGGTTGTCTAAGCAGCTACAGATCACCTTGAACAGAAACACACTCCAACTGGTTTAGAAAAAATACAGAACTAATTATGGCTAAGAAACAAAAGGGAAGCCATCCTGAATTAATATATAATGAAGGAAATGGTAATTATTTGATCCAAAGGTTTTCCGAATTTCACAGCTCTAATGTTTTTGGAACTGCTTCATGCTGAGAGTAGTACGTACAGAAAAGAATGTGAAATGAAGCCATGTTGAGGGCTCTGCGGTTTTACAAAAAGTTACCGTGCCTTTTAAGAATGATTGAATCAAATGCTTTGTTCCTCAGTTTCAGTGGCCAGTGAGGGCTCAGTTGCCTTTGAAAGTATGCTGTATTCATTGGAAACGTTATGGAGAGATTGAAATGCACCTGTCACAACTCTAGCTACTTCCTAAAATGAGGCTAGAAATCAACTATCGAATGATTCTTGACTGAGTGTTCTCAAGAGAAGTAAACAAGGTTTAGTCCTCTATATAAAAATAATCCTTTTATAAAAACATATTAGATTTTTTCACAGAAGCCAGCCAGCCAGTTTAGTCATTTCTCTCAGTTAAATTTTTAAATATGCTGCAATATAAGTCAATCAGGCAGATTTCCCTACTTGACAGAAATAGATGACACAGTAGACGTCCTTGGGTATGTTCCATGGGCTCTTGAAATCATAGTCTAGCTTAGTGAGATAAAATCATGTCATTTCAATGTAAGAGCCAAAAAATGATATCTGCCTGACTAGTTCACTAAATACAACTGACCTAGCAGCTAATCTATATTATTATTGCTCTGAGGACATAAGGAGTGCTTTGGATTAAAATTGTTCAGGCTATGTTTAGTTGAAGAAGAAAGTATATTTACCTACTTATTGCTTAAATAAGTGCTACTTAATTTGTTTTCAAGTGAAGATGCTAAGTAATTTTCAAGTTTTCAAAAAGCGATAGATATAAATTAGATGCTTGTTCTAGGAATACTAAAAGGATCATCAGTAAAATATTTTTATATCCAAGGCATCCTAAAACAAACCAAGTTTAAATTATAACTATTTCTCAAATACCAGATTCAATCCCACCTTTTCTTGAAATATTTCATGATGTACTGGTTCTCATTAATCAATTCTTTTTTTGTACTATCGTATTAATTATTGCTTTTACACATTAAGTTTTTGCAGTTTAAATGGTAGTTCAACCATTTACTCATCATAACTGAACAGCTTTTTTGTGAACATAGTTTTATATTACGTTTTCTCTAGAAGACCCTCTGCTCCTGAACATTTGGCAAAAAGTAAGAAATAGATCTGCATTTTACAACTCTAATTTAATCTATACTCTCTTTTCATAAAAAAAAAGTTTACTTTAAGTCATCAGTCAAATTTCCTACTGCACAAATATCACTGGGTTAATCAAGAACTTTCAGTTCCCCAGCTTCCAAAGTGCTTTTAAGAAAAGCTGAAATCTCATTCTCACTATCATTTCAGAATTTTCAGCAATATGAGTTACTACATCCACTTGATCATAATTATTCAGCTAATACTTTGAATTATTCAGTATCAATTCGTTACCTATTAAAAATGAATATGAAGGCTTTGAACTTCTGTCTCATGAACATAATTATATTTTCCTTATCTTTAAAAGAAACTCACTACCCTTTGTTAAGAAATCATAGTTCAAAGTATTTGGAAATCAAAGTCCTAGTGAAGTAAATAAATACCAACATGTGATGGTACCATTCCTTGGCTATAGATAAGGATATTGGGTAGTTTAGTTTAAGATTGAATAGCCATGATTCAGTGATTGAGACCTATGGCAAAAAAATGGACCCAGCAGATATAGCCATGACTTCTGGGATTGAGGAAGGCTGACATTGATGCAAAATGTACCTTCCTATTCAACATTTCCTAGGGACAAGCCATTATTCCAGGTACTGAGGAGAATCCTAGATGTGCACCATACTTGGCACATTCTTACAACCAACATGTTGAAACTTGTATGAATGATAAAATTTACAAAGGAAAATACAATAGTCCAATGATTTTTAGCCTATTGCTAATTGTAGGGATTAAGCAGTTTGCACTGTAATAGCTGTAAATGTTTTCCGGGAAGTCTCCACCAGGTATCCATAAACACATTCCTAATTCATATCTGAGTTACAGTCCTAGGTTTACTCTTAAGTAGCTATGTGCTCTTAGACAAGTTCCTTAAACTATCTGGACTTCGGTTTAATAAATATTAAAATTAGGCAATCTCCTAGTGTTCATTTAACTCTAATATTCTTCAATTTTAATTGTGACATAAACAGCAGCATTAAATTGTATGCCAGGACTACATGTGGTTGCAATAAGAATCCATATTGACATTAGCGAGCTAGCACCTATAAAACAACAATGCTCCAATATGCTAAACCAGGCTTCTGGATATTCATTACGTTTTGTTAATATTAGAAAAGCTATTATTGCTTTTCATTTAGGAAAATTGAATGAACAAAGCAAATGAAGCCAGGCAAGTATTCAAATAATATAGAAGTAGCACCTTTAAAGGGATTAAAATGTGAGTCGAGTATATTTGGCATATTTAGAAAACATATGCAATATAATTTTTAAGATTGTATAAGCCTTAGGACATTTTTAATTTAGACTAATATTGTAGAGGCTCTCTAAAATATAAAATATCCATAAGTTGAAATATTTGTTGAAAAATATTTTCTTGATATTTTTATATTTCTTTAAATATTCAAATATTCTTGAACTTTGTTCTGGGATTCAGTTAAGTAACTTAAGTGAAGGAAACAGTATAATCCTTTTTGAAAGTGGATTTTATTTTTCCTAGTATTAGAGTAGCCTTTATTCTATAAGTGATTTTGTCACCCTTCTGAGCCAATACCCTTCTGAGTACTCTGAAAAGGCCTCGTGTTTTAGAAAGTTTTGTCACTCAGGATGGTGAGAACACAATTATTTCCAGCCCTTTAGGAGCAAGAATGCAAATTCCATCTCCTTCTTTCCCATAGTTCTTTCACAGCTAGGTAAGTTTTTTTTTTTTTTTTTTTTTTTTTTTTTACAGGTATGTACTGATCAGTACTCAAATGAAAAAATTTTCTAAAGATCTCTTGGGCCCTTACTCTGTATGGCTGTCTCCTCTCTGTGTAGTCCTTGCCATAGATCAGCTAGAACTCTTCTCTGAGAATTCTAGCTGTCTTTACCTCCCCAAATACTCAATTTTATCTCCTTCTCTAACAATATTTCCAGTCTCTATTTTCTTTTCTTTTTCCTGTACCATGGACTGGAAACTGGCTCCAGACAGTAATCCGGGGCAAGTGTAGGGCTCATTCCATTTGTTTACGACTTCTCTGGTATTACCGTCATACTCTACCTGCTGTCCAATGTCTGAAAGCCATTGTTAAATTAATTTTTTCCTACTTTTTTAGTTGGTTGAGACAGGAGGATAAATATGCTCTTTTTATTCCATCATGATAAGAAGCAGAAGACTTTAATTACTATTTTCTCAGTTTTCGTAAGTACCACTTTCCACAGAGATAATTTGAATCTGCAGATAAAATCCAGACCCTGCTTTGATTGTATTCTAAAGAATAGTTCTCAATAAGAACTGTTACTTTAAGTGAAAAATAGTTTAATACTAAGTTTTAAATTATATCTCTCTTAATTCTCCTGCTTATATTATAGTGAGGGAATTTATGAGTAGTAAAATAGATACAGACTTATAAAAGAGAGCAGCTAACTGTATTGACTGCAGGTCTTCTTCTAGAAGCTTAGTTATATTTTGTAATACTAGTCCTCTTCCAGCCTAATTCATCTAAAGCACTTTTTATTGTTAACAAAATCAGAAGAATATTAGTAATATAGGCAGATTATGATTGTTCAAATTACACAGAGAGTAAAATTTCATTCCTGGAAGTTGGAGCTCTAACTGAATCAACATTTTGGTGCTATTTACTTTATTATAGCATAGTATTAATGGAGACGTACCCCTAAAGTATTTATTGCACATAATCACACCAATTTATTACTTTATTGACTAGCATTTTTATCTTCTTAGTGTTCTTTGAAGTTCTTCTATTAGTATAGGAGACTAAGCTTAGAGTAGGACAGTACAGATCTGATCCACATTATACTATCTCCATGTAGTTATGATCATAAAGTAACCCCAAATATGTTTATTCTTTAGAAATCATATAATTTGTGAGAATCAAGATTTTCCAACTATAAATGGATATTAATGGCATGATAAAACAAACAAAATAAAAAGACTGGCATGTCCCTGTTAACCTGAGGAACTACAGTACAGCATACTTGGTTCTATTGGCCTAGAGAGTAAGATGACATTCGCTGTTTCAGAAGGACACATGATGTGACACATCACTGCTGTAAAGGGGCACTGTTCAATGTAATTTACCAGTTGCAGAAAAGAGACAATCACAAGTTTCTAAATCTCTATGATACCAAACCTTTGTCTCTTCTGAACTCATTTTTTTTCAGATTATTGAATTCAGAAATTTTATCTCAATCTATTTACTTTCATTTATTATTATTATTGTCATCTGTATTCTCATTCTTTAAGCCATAATGCTGAAAACGAATGTACCTAAAAGTATTAATATCTACATCATAATTGGTATATAAATTTTGCTTAGTATTGCAGGTCACTTTTTTGTAACTCACATTTGCCCGACTGGTAGAATTGTGATGTTCTAAAATTCTTATATAATAGGTGGTATACAGAAATATCCATATTTTCATTGTGATATATCTTATTGGAATTTATTTTGTTTGTTTTATGCCAAATGTGCTAAGCTATTATGATCAAAATTAGCTAAAACGGTGTCAAAGAGTGTTGTACATTATTATCTGCCTGAAAAATGGCTATCAACCCAAGCTTTTATTCCTTGTCTAATTCATTGTAATTGGCAAATTACCCATAGATTAATTCAATAGCTTTTCATATGAGATGTAAATAATCTGAGTATTGTTTGATAGACGTAAATTGAGCAGACACTCTAATTCTCTAAGGAATTCAGTGATCCCAGACAAATTCCTTTTGGATAATTTTATGACAGTTTTGTAATGACCCACTACTGTGAGATAAAGAATTTTTCAAGAAGACATTGAAAGAAATCTTATTTTCTTTTGCAGAAAAGTAACTTCAACTTTTAAGAATTGTCAAGAGTTTGACAACAGCTAAAATTATTGAAATGACTGCAACTTCTCCATAAAACAGCATTTATTTGCAATCAAGCACAATAAGTAACATTTTTGTAAGCAAATGTATATATGTCAATGTAAAACTAACTATTATAAATAATCAAGCTAAGTAATGAAGATTGGAGTGTTATCTCTATACATGCTAGCATCTATTTTTTTGATTTTTTAAATAATGGCCCTTCTGATAGGGGTAAAGTGGTATGTCATTGTGGTTTTATTTTACATTTCTCTGATGATTAGTGATGTTGACCATTGTTTTCATATGTTTCTCAGCCATTTGTCTATATTCTTTTGAAAAGATTCTGTTCATGTTGTTCTCTTTATGATTTTTTTTTCTTACTTATTTGTTTGAATTCATTGCAGATTCTGGATTTGAATCCTTTGTTGGATGTGTTGATTTGCGTATGTATATTTATCCTTACATCTCTGAGATGGAACTCACTTGATTATGTTGGGTTATCTTTTTGATGTGCTATAGAATTTGGTTTACTAGTATCTAGATGAGGATTTTTGCAACAATGTTCATAAGATATATTGATATGTAATTTTGTTATTGTTGTTTCTTTTCCAGGCTTTGGTATCAAAGGGATACTGGCTTTGTAGGATGAGTTTGAGAGGATTCCCTCCTTCTTGATGCAATGGAATAATTTTTGTAGGACAGGTACCAGTTCTTCTTTGTTGGTCTTGTAGAATTTAGTTGTGAGTCCATCTGATCTGGCGCCTTTTTTTTTTGGAGGGGGGAGATATTTTATTACCACTTCAATCTCATTATTCATTATTGGTCTCTTTAGGATTACTGTTTCTTCCTGATTCAGACTTTGGAGATGGTGTGTGTCCAGGAATTTATCCATTTTCTCGATGTTTTCTAGTGTGTGTGACTGGAGTTTTCATAGTATTCATGGATGATATTTGGTATATCTGTGATATCATTTGTAATGTCCCCTTTTTCATTGCTGATTGAGCTTATTTGGGTCCTTTCTCTTCTATTTCTACTTAATCTGTCTAGTGGTCTATCAATTTTGTTTATCTTTTCAAAGAATAATTTTATTGCATTGATCCTTTATCTTGATATTGGTTTCTATTTCATTTAATTCTACTCTGAACATTGTTACTTGTTTTCTTCCGGTGGCTTTGTATTTGGTTTGCTCTTCCTTTTCTAGCTCTTTGAGATGTGGGATTAGACTGTTAATTTGTGATCTTTCTTTTTGATGTAGGCATTTAAGGCTATGAACTTTCCCCTTGTAACTGTTTTTACTGTATTCCATAGATTTTGAAAGCTTGTGTCTCCTTTGTCATTCAGTTAGAGGAATTTTTTTATTTCAATTTTAATTTCACCATCAACCCAGGGATCCTTCAGCTACAGTTTGTTTAATTTCCATGACTTTGTGTAGATTTATGTATTTCTCATGAAATTGATTTCTAGTTTTATTCCACTGTGGTTTGAGAAGATACATGGTATGATTTTGATTTTTTAAAAATTTTTTTGAGTCTTGTTTTATGGCCTAAGATATGACCAATCTTGGAAAATGTCCCATGTGCTCATGAGAAAAATGTACATTCATTAGTTTTTGGGTAGAATGTTCTGTAAATGCCTGTTAGGTTCATTTGTTCTAGAGTCCTCTTTAAGGCCAATGTTTGTTTATTCATTCTCTGGTTCAATGATCTGTACATTTCTGTCAGTGGGATGTTAAAGTCCCTGACAATTATGATGATTGTTTATTACTTTGCTTAGATCTAGGAGAATTTGCTTTATGAATCTGGGAACTCCTGTGTTAGATGCATTAATTCTTCTTGTTGCATTGCTCCCTTTATCATATAATCATCATCTTTGTCTTTTTTTTATCATTGTTGTTTTAAATTCTATTTTATCTGATATAAGAATGATTACACCTGTTTGGTTTTGGTTTCTGTTTACACCGTATTTTTTTTTTTCATACTTCCATTTTGAGTCCTTGTAAGTTAGATGAGTTTCTTGAAGACAGCATATACTTGGGGTGTGTTTTTTCATCCATTCATCCAATCTATATTGTTGTTGTTTTTTTTTTATATGGGGCATTAAGACCATTCAGGTTCAGTGTTGGTATTGACATATGGGATAGTTTTGTTCATCGTGTTGAATGATACCTTGCTGTTTTGTTTTCCATCTCGTGCTATTGTTTTATTAGTGCTGTGAGCTTTAACTTTCAGATGTTTTTACACTGGTGGTGTGTCAATTCTGCTGTTTCATTTATAATGTGGTTTTGAGTATTTCCTGTAGGGCAGGTCTAGTATTGAAAAATTCCCATAGTGTTTGCTGGAAAAATCTTTATTTCTTCACCATTTATGAAAAAGTTTTGCAGGACACAAAATTCTTGCTTGGCAGTTGTTCTGTTTAAGAAGATTAAAAATTGGGCCTCAGTTAATCTCATCTGGTTTGTAATGTCCCTTCTGAGAAGTCTTCTGATGGGTTTTCTTTTTAGGTTAGGTGTTGCTTTCATCTTGCAGCTTGTAGAATTTTCTCCTTGCAGAGTGAGTGAATGCCCCACATAGTTCTGTCAACAGCTGCAATTATCACTCTGAGCTGGCTTAAGAGATGATCTATTCAGATTTTCAGGCAGCAACATTTTTCAGCCTGTGCTGTGCAGGCTTGAGTGCAGCCCCACCCACATCTGCAATGTTGGTGATGGACTGCCTGTGTTGGTTTGGGTGTTGACTAGATTAGATCCACAGGCAGGGGCATTTGTAAGCCCTTGCTTGCAGCTTGAATCTAGCTCTGCCCACCCATGGGTGGTGGTGAATGACAGTCCATACCAGCTTGAGAGGTCACTGAATTAGATTGGCAAACAGGAGCATTTGTCAGCCCTTGCAATGGATTGTGTGTAGCCCCATCCCTGCCCCATGGCAGTGGTGATTGATGGCCCTCACTGGCTTGAAGGCTGCCCCTCTGAGATTCACAGGTGGCAGTATTTGTTGGTTGAGGTCCAGCTTGAGCAAAGTTCTGCCTATACTCACAGACACGGGTGATTTCCAGTTTGTTCTACCTTGAGAGATACCTGGATAAGATTTGTGGGTGGTGGGGTTTGTTGGCCTTTGTGGCTTGAGTGTAGCATCACTCACACCTGTGGTGGTAAGGATTGATGGTCTGTGCCAGTTAGAGGGTCACCCCTGTCAGGTCCATGCATGACACTGTTTGTTGAGTAGGCACTGGCTTGAGTGCAATTTTCCTCATACCTGTAGGTGGCAGTGATTGTTAGCCTATGGCAGCTCTGCCCTGTTCAGATCCTTTGGTGGCAATGTTTTTTGGTCAGGCTCTGGCTACAGTGCAGCCTCACCCACACAGTCAGCAGGCAGTAGTGATTGTTGGCCTGCCCATGTTCCCCTGTAACAGTGGGTGCATGCAGCTTCTATCCCTGGGACTCACAAGAGTAGGTGGCCTCCCTGCTCCCCACTCACCACCACTCGCAGCTGGCAGGGGCAATGGGGAGGATGCAGCAATGGATGTGACTCCTGGGCAGAGGTAGTGTCCTGGGTCTAGGATTTTAATATGTTGCCAGCTGCAGTGGTCAGGGTTTGTGAGCCAGTGGGTCACGGCTGTGGCCTCTCTCAAGAGCAGTGCTGCTGCACAGTCTCCAGATAGCTCCCTGTGTCAGTCCTGTGGGCTTCTGCAGTGGAGAGTCCCTCCTGCAACTTGGATAGCAATGATCCTGGGAGAGTCTGGAGCCACGGAATTCTTTCTTTTGTGCCTTCTCCACATGTATGCTCATCTTCCCTGCATACCTCCAAGCCACAAAGCAAGTCACCTCTCTTCCCTCTCCTTCGCTTTGCGTGCTTTCTCTTGTCTCTCTTTTGATTTGTAATGCTCTCTCTTAGATGATCAATCTGAATGGGATATCCACCCTGTGCAGGATGCTTCTAGTCTGATATCTTGGCCCCTGATCAAATTTCCCTGATTTTTATTTGCTGAGGCAGGCAACCTTTTCTCTTATCTACCAAAAAAAGGGAAAAAGAGAAAGAAAAATAATTTTAATGATTGCATTTCTGAGCATTGCCTCACAACCTCACAAGTGTGTGGACTTTCTGTTATAGAGCAATCCCTTCCAGTTCTTTTTGCCTCTAGGCCAGTGGTTCTGAACCTGGGATGATTTTTGTCCTCTAGGGGACATGTCTTAATATCTAGAGACATTTGTGGTTGTAACAACTAGAAGAATGGGTAGTACAAGGATCTAATGAATAGAGGCCAGATACACTCCTAAATACCTTATAATGCACAGGACAATCCCTGCCAACAAAGAATTATACAGTCAAAAATCTCTAAGTATAGTGGTTAAGAAATTCTGCCTTAGGATGGTAGTAAAAGTTATTTGATAGTTCCTATATTAGATTTCTACACTGTAAAACAAATTACCATCAACGTAGTAGCTTAAAACAATATATTTTTATTATCTCACAGTTTCTACAGGTTAAAAAGTGAAGGCATGAATTATCTGGGTTTTTGATTCTCTACTCAGGGACTCACAAGGCTCAAATCAAGATTCTGGTTGGGCTGCATTCTAATATGGATGTCTCCCTAGAGAATCATCTGTTTTCAAGCTCCCTGAGATTGCTGGCACGTGTCCTTTCATTGTGACTGTAGAACCCATGGCCACTTCTTCCCTCAAAGCCAACAATGGAAATAGATAGAAAAAAGCCCCTGCTTCTCGGAGTCTCTAACTTTAAGAAGGCCTAGGTACTATTGTTAAGGGCTCAACCAGTTAGGAGAGGCCCACTCAGTATAATCTCTCTTTTGTTATCTCAAAGCCAACTGAGTAGGAACGTTAATTACTTCTGTACAATCCTTTCTCCTTTGCCACATAATGTGAGACAGTCAAGGCGATGGACACGTAATGTGTGTCCCATCGTCTTTGCCATGTTCAACTGGTTAGAATCATATCACAGATTTCATCACAATTCAAAGAGAGGGACATTTCTAGGGCTTAGCTCACTGGAGATCACCTTTGGCTGTTTCACCACAGTTCCTACCATATCATGGACAGAAAAAAAGTCCAGCTTCAGGAAGAGATGGTATTATTTTGTACCATCCTGGACCACTTTTAAATTTCAGACTGAATAGAGGAAATCAATATTAACTGACAGACTCTTCTTATTGTTCTTCTGACTTGTAAAGTTAGAGTCATTATGGCAGGAAAGGGCAGGTAAAAGCCCTGGAACTTCCACCAACCCCATCAAAACAGTAAATAAAGAACAACACAGCTTCATTAGGCCAAGTGGAGAGTACATATCTACCATCAAAGATGTGAAAGATGAATGTGTGGTGACTGCTATCTCATCCCCATTTATATTATCTGCTGGGCCTCTGCAAAAGTCCAATGTACTTGGGAAGTTGGTAGCAGATTTTCATAAACTTAATGAGGTGATAATGCCAATTGCAGCTGCTCTACTGGCTGCAATATTTTACTAGGGAAAGTCCTCAGAATCCTGGCACCTGGTGTGTGAGTATAGGCCTGCCAAATATTATTGGTTACATTTCCATGAGTAAGAAAAATCAGAAGCATTTTGCATTTATGTAGCAAGGAAAATAGTACACCTTTATTGCTTTGCTCTTTCTTTCTGTTTTAATATCATTTGGAAGGCTTTTGATCATCTTAATATCCCCCTAACACCTTACTGATCTGTTACATTGATGATACTATGCTAGTTAATACAATAAGCAGTAAGTGGCAAGAATCCTGGATCCCCTACTGTTAAATATGCTTACAAGAATATAGTTAATATGCCATAAAAATTTATGACTTAACTATAGTGGAGAAGTTTCTAGGGATCAAGGAGTATGAAGCATTTAGGGATATCCCCACTAAAGTAATATAAAATTTGCTTTACTTTACCCATAAAAAGAAGGAGTCACAGTGCTTGGTGAGACCTCATAGATTTTGAGGTCTCATATTCTATATTTGATCATTCTTTTCTCCCTATGTTTTAGATAACCCCCATGGATGCCAGTACGATTGTGACTTGGAACAGAAATTTCTACAGCAGGTTCCATCTGGAGTACAAGCTACCCTACTACTTGGATCATGTGACACCATAGAGTCAAAAATACTTGAAATCTTAAGGCAGAGAGGTATATTGTAGGAGCACCTGAAAAAATGCAAAGAAAAAATCATAGCACAGACTCCTAGAGTTCCTTCTTCACTGTCTCTATCACAAATGATAGAGCCTTGGTCTCGTGGACATAAGGGAAAAAGGCAGTGACACAGTTTATTATGAGTAAGCCTTCATGGTGTGCTGGCCCAGGATGAAGTACATGACTTTCACACTCCCACCCTGCAGTGATCTTATACTTACATGTTGAAAGGAGAATTTCCCAGTTGGCACAATTTTGATTGTATATCTGATTTGTCATCTAATGTGAAAGAAGAGAATTCTTGAATTATAGATCTATAGTGACTCATAGTCACAGAGGTTGGTTTCCCAGTTAGAAACTTACAAAAAATTTAGAAAATTGGTGACAGAGACCATGAAAATGCCCTCTCAAAATGGGCACAGAGTGTAAAGATATTCATGTCCTAAGTAAACGCCCACAGCAGCATAACCATCTTAGAAGTGGTTCTCAAAAATCAGCTAGATAAGATGAATATTCTCCCACCCACACCAGCATTTCCTCGGTAAGCATATAAAGGGGCCAGAGTGGCAGCAAAGGGCTTAGGCATAGACTCAACAACCTGGACTTCTTTTCACAAACAATGATCTGGTTATTATTTTTGCTGTGCATCCAACCTACCAATGACAGAGGCAAATGCTGAGTTCCTAATACATCATCCTTCTCTGGAGACACCAGCTGGATCACCAGTGGTATATTCTCTATGTTTGATCCTTTCTCTCACAGAGCCACAGCATTTTATTGGGCCAGAAGACATGTATATATTCCAGGTATGGATTTGTGTCCCTTTTCCTTGGTGTTTCT